>PVIU01020407.1:0-34007 GCA_004026605.1 Ondatra zibethicus
GAGGGATGGGGGTGGGCCTTGGACTTCCAACAGGGCAGGGCACCATGCCCTCTTTCAAGGAAGAAGGGGGAGGGAGGAGGGGTGGGGGGGTAGTGGGAGGGGACCGGGAGAAGGGGAAGAAAGGAAAAAAAAATTTATTTCTTTAATTATGTTCTTGAATGGAAAAAATAAAACAAAACAATGTATGGAAAAAAATAAAATAAACTTTTCTACCTTCAAAAAAAGGAATTATGGGTTAATTTAAGTTGTAAGATCTAGTAAAAAGCCTGAGCTAATAGGCCAAACAGTTTATAATTAATATAACCCTCTGTGTGTTTCTTTGGGACTGAATGGCTGTGGGGCAAGTGGGACAGAAATTTCTGTTTACAGGAATATAAGATCCTCTTTTAAATGAAGCCATCTGATATTGACAAAGATGCCAAAAATATACAGTGGAGAAAAGACAACTTCCTAAAAATTGTACTGATAAAATTGGATGTGTACAGTATAAAAAAAGTTTCCTCCTACTCTTTACTAAAACCACCAATTGAAAATTATGTAAAGATACCTGAACTTAAGACCTGAAGTTTAAAGAGAAATATGACATTGGAGAATACTAATATAGTTAATAGGCAATGACTTTCTGAGTTAACTGCAACTTTTTAAAGACAAAATAAAATTACCAATGGTGAAGGAATGAGAAAAAGTCCTGCATAATAATGTTTAGGAATCCCATTCTTACAGAGTGCCACTTTTATATACCCCAATTTCATATTAGCAACAATAGGAAAAAATGTATAGATGGAAAAATGGACAGTTACAAATTACATAGTATAATAGTCAGATTAGAAAGCTTTGCTAAAAATATCAATATATATGATCAGAAAAGATATTAAAAAAGCAAATATTTATATAATAAAACATATAATCAGTACATTTTGATGAATGTGTACACGTGTATTAAACCACCCACACAAAATTAAATTCACAATTACTACAAACTTTAAATACTTCTCAGGTGAGGTACTTAGAATGAGCTCTTCCAGCATAGAACATTCACAAAATAAATGCAATGTGCTTTAATTCATGCATGTTCCTTATTTGCTGATATGTAATTTTATAACTGGTTGCCTAACACACATTTTTGGCATAATTTGTGTGTGTGTGTGTGTGTGTGTGTGTGTGTGTAACAATTCAGAACAAAGAAGTCCAGTGCTAATGTCAGACAAGTAAGAAAAAAAGTAGATATCATTGTGGCATAGTTATTTTACTAAATGTTTCTACATCACCCTTAATCATATTTCTCCACACCTAGTGTACAGGCTATCTATGCTGCAGAAATTTATAATGTGGTCCTCCTACATTAGTGTAGTCTATTGTATAAAAAATGCAGCCATCATAGGCCATAGCAACATAGATCTAAATTGCCAAGCATAAAACTGTAAGTATGTCTTGGAAAAAAATCAGCACTGTATATTACAGTAGTGTGACCGTAACTCCTGTTTTCACAGTGCTTCCGTAAATGATTCTTCCTCAGGTGCATGCTGAGAGAAGCCATGTGCAGAAATGGCTTGCAAAGAACATTCAGCTTTCCTCCCACTAATTCACCATTAGATTCTTGCATGCCTTGGCCCTGAAATAAATTCTAAAGGAAGCGTTCTCCTTGCTCCATTAACATAATTTCAGAGAGTCAATTAAATTGCTTTCGTGCAAATTCCTCAAACCAGCACAACAGTGCTAGAGTAAAATGAGTAAACAGTTTTTATTAATCTCAAAGTGAAGGTAGAAGAGTCACATGTTTCCATGAGTGTCCTGTCCTCACCCTACTAATGCACTCACATTGCTCTAGATCCTTTTGTGGACACATGAGATAGAAATATCACAATTCCCTGATAACAGTGTACCTGTGTGAGTTGCTAATAAAGATATACAAAACAAGCAGACGGGATAATAAAAAAAGTTGGAAATAATAATACTAAAATAATACCAATTTGACATCTTATCTAGTAGTGACACTATTCTACTGACTTATTGGGGTCATAGGTAAACTGTGACTTTTTATATTTAATTTAAAAAGAAACAATTTTTGTTTTGCTTGTTATTATTTGTGTGGGTGTTGAACAACTCTGTGAGGAATGACGGCCCTAACGTTATCAAGACAGCAGATTCCCCTGCAGACCTGGCTTTCAAAGAAAGTCACTATGATCCCAGGAGCTTTGAGGACTGTCTCTGAGGACTTTGCTCCTGGAGCAGTAGCGGAAGGTGATTCTTTGCTTCAGTAATATGCATTGTGTGCTCAGAGAAGCATAAATGGGAAACAAGTGTGATGTATTTTCCTACACACCGAAAACTGTACTGAATACT
This sequence comes from Ondatra zibethicus, assembly GCA_004026605.1. Classification (NCBI taxonomy): domain Eukaryota; kingdom Metazoa; phylum Chordata; class Mammalia; order Rodentia; family Cricetidae; genus Ondatra; species Ondatra zibethicus. Next base: position 2,344 of record PVIU01020407.1, read on the forward strand.
TAATAACCATACAAATGTATCTGCGAGGTAGCCTCTAGATGTAAAATGCAAGAGGGAGAGGGAGTAACAGTGTAGAATGTTATTCTGCAGGGAGGATTTTAAACTGAAAGCAAATGTGCAGATAGCCTTCCCCACACCCACACTTTATGTTTCCTGAAAGGGATAGGGTGGTTGTCAAAAGTTAAAATGCATCAAAAGATAATCAGTTGAGCACATCAGAGTTTACAATCTTGCTTTGAAACAGTAAAATTTCTCTTCATATTTAGCATAGAAAAAATAATAGGTGCTAGGGTTGTGACTGAGTGGTACGGCAACCCAGATAGAGGCAAATCCAGGGTTCAGTCAAAGCACTGCAGAAAGATAAACAAAAACATAGAAAATACTATTTTAGATTTCCTGAAAAAAATTCTCTACTACAGAAATTTATCCTGAGAATATTAGAGATTGTTTGATTGTTCTGACTATGAAAAGATGTATTTAGAATCCCACTCTTATGCACCAATGTATATGTCCTTTTACTGGAGAAAGTGTATTCACTAAAGATAGGTTGCTATTTACAGGATATTTTTTGACATATTTTATCATCTTTCTGGCCAATGTGCAAACTATACATTTGAAAAATATGAAAATTGCATTGTGGTTCAGTATAGATCACAGTGACCCTTAATATTTGATAGTTAAGTTCTGTTTCAGAGAGGTTAACGCGGTCTATCTTTATTATCTGTTTATAGCAGTTACAATCCCTACTTCAAAGTAGTGAATTACAACTCTGTTTCTGTACATTATAAAACTCAACTCTTTGGAAAATCACCATGGGGAAGCGGTGATAACATACTCTACTTGGAATTTATTCTTACTATTGCTAGTGCGAGCCATCTTTTGGCTGTTTTTTTGGTTTTGTTTTGCAAATTTAATTCTCCTTGTACTAAACTGCTACCACCCATCTTTGCTAAATCCAAATGTTGCCCTTACCCATTCCTATGATACTGTGTCTAAAACAGTCTCAGCTCCAAACAAAAACTAGATACACTATTTTCCTCCACAGCGTCTAACTTTCAAAGCGCCAGAAAGAGCTAGGTGGACTACTTGGGGAGGAAAACATCAGCCATCACACAGTACAGTGTCCTATGTGCTATAATATTGATGTGCCAGACAAAATATCAGTGCAATAGTGGTGCACAGCTCTTGGAAATCAAGTAGTTTCCTTTGGAGACATGCTTCACAAGATCATGTATGGTACCATAAACCTTATTAAAATCCAGTGAAAGAGAAGGGCATAATCCCTAGAGAAGGTTTTAACTACTGTTGATTTCTAAATTGTTATGCTGTCAAATTGCCTTCTAAATATACTTATGCTCATAATCTTGGTCTGTTTTTGTCCTTGGATTCTGTTTGTTTAGTTTGTTGGTTTTTTTTTAACTGCTTTGGGTGGTGAATAGTGTCGAAATCCATTTCTACTCATAATTTAGGGAAAATTTCACTACAAGTGCTCAGGCCTAAATGAGATATCTTTAGCAACTTGCTCAGGCAACGCAATAGGAGACTGCAAGGAGGGGAAATGGAAATGTGTAAGAACCAGAAGACAGAAGGGAGTGTTGCGGAACACTGTCTTCTGGGGTGTGACTTGGCCATTCATCTCATAAGCTTAACAGCAGCTGCAGAGACCTGCACAAACTTCACAAAATCCAGCCAGTCAAAATTCCAGACTGAATGGAGAGGACTTGTCCTGTGCTCTCAGCCAGGAGTAGGTGTAGCAGTTGGTTTCTATTAAAGAGGGAGAAAAATTCCTTAGGGTTATTGCTGTTGGTAGGTTATCTGTGTTCCAATGATGACTGCACACCACATCCAAACATGATGGGAATCACTATTTGGAGTCACTGGATAATGAAAAGTATAGGGACATGAAATGTGGAGAGAGACATTTTAGGGAGACATGGGGGACGTTGGAATGAGAAACAGAAATGGGGTGATATGAACATATTTCTTGACACATATTGAAAATAAATAAAAGGCATAAAAGAAAATAGTCTCTTCTCTTATTCATGCCAATGTGATTTTCTTACCTGAGAATTAACTAAAACTTAACACAAGGAGTTACATGAAAGTCAGTTTACTTTGAATTCTAATGTTATTTTTATTACCTTTTAATAGTTTCTTTACTATAATATAAACATCTCTCTCTCTCTCCCTCTCTCTGTCTCTCTGTCTCTCTCTCTGTGTGTGTGTTTGAGTTTCTCTCTATGTGTGTATATGTGTGAAGGTTTATACAATGATTGTCTTAGAATCTACAAACGAATTTACATCTGACCCAATTACTCATCAGTGTTACTCAGCAACCATGGGCAGATAAAATATGAACAGAGAAAGTATGCATGCTACAAGTAAAATGTAATTAGAGGTTCAGGATCTGAGTTGTGCTTCATTCTCACTATTCAAAAGCTATATATGTTTGGCCCTCACATATGTAGAAGCCTTTCCTAACTTCAGAGTCATGTACAAGCAATCAGTGGCCACAGTTTCTAGTCAGACACTAGTAGTTTTTAGTGTGCCCCTCTTTTTGAATAGGATCAGAAGCTATATAATTCAGTTTTCCTAAACGACCTACATGTACAGGTATTGGAAGCCTTCATTTTTCATTAAAAATAAGAGAAACAAAAAACACATCATAGCTACAATATGCATTCCCTTTAGTGAATACAGACATGCTTTTTATCTTAAGTATTTATGAACTATTTGGAAGAATTTTATTTTCCATTTTATATTTGCTGCAGCACTTTGCTGAAACTCCTTTATATGCAGAAAACTATTTCAACTCTGTTTCCATTTTGGGGATATCTTTTCCTTGACTAATGAGAATCATTTCTCCATTGTGTTCAATGTAAGAAACCACTGTCTGTATGTGGATCTCCAGCTAATTTCAAATCATCTTTGAATTAAGCCCATGGGACGCAAAACCACAAGAGAATCAACCGCTTACCTAATGCAACTGAGTAAAAAAAGTCAAGATTTAGAAAATAAATTAGAAATTAAACTTTCTGCTTCTCATGCATAATGGCAGTATTTTTCTTTGCAAGCGTGAAAATTGCACAATTGCCTTGTCTCAAGGTATCTATTTTCCCCTCTGAATCACTGACAGGATTATTATTTGTAGCTTTGTTAACGCTAAATACATTGCACCTTTATAAATTAGTGCTTACCTCAATGAACTCTGCAAAAAGAGAACCTATGAATAAATTAAATATGTGAAAATCACTTGTAAAAGCAGGGTGAAGATATTATTCTTTTTGCTAATATTTAATTACACTTGCAAAGCTTCAGTTCCCAAATTGCTTTTATATTCTTATTAATATTTTCTATATCGCTGAGAATAAGTTAGCATTCAATCAATCAGGAATGAAAATTTAATAAGAAGAACCTAAGGACTTTGGCAAGTTGGACCTATTACTAGGACCTATCAACAGTGATAATCTCTGTTTTATATATGAGACATACAACTAATTAAGAAAAATCAAATTCCTCCTCCCCTCCCAAAACATCTGTCAATAATATGAAGTAAATAAAATAAAGAAAACATTGTAAGCAACAAGGCAAGTGAAATGAATCTGGCAGAGTTCAAACCATATCTAGTCCTGAGTAGTTTCTAATTTCCATTGCTAAGAAGCACATGTAATACAAGCTGATCAGAGGCAGGGGTTGTTGGAGGCATGAACCCAGAAGTTTGAGGTCGGACTAGAACAACTATAAGCTAAACTTTGAAAACTTTACCAAACGAATAACCAAAAGCAATAGCAAACTCCCGAACCAAATGTAACCAAAAAACACGAAAGCTCCGTAACACTAGCGTTAAGGATAGGAGGGCAGGAGGAGAGAGGGTGCTGAAGATTGCCTCAGGGACATAATGGTGAGGGTGAATATTCTGTTTTTTATTTAAGAGTTGTTATTTCAGACATGTATGTGGTACCTGTGTATGTATGTCTACACATGTGATTAGATGCCAGAGGTCAACATGGGTGCTCTCCATTACCCTCCTCATCGCTTGCTAACCACAGAGATCACTGATTGATGAGGCTAGCTGCACAGTAAACACCATCTGTCCTCTGTGCTCCTCAAACAGTGGGGCTATACAAGTGTGCTGCCACACTTAACACACCTACCTATGTTCCAGGGATCCTCAGAAATGCACAGAAAGTCCTACTATATTTTCAGATGTTAGTGCTTTAGAATACAATGCATTTGGTATGCATTAATAGCTCTACTAAAAAAAAAAAAGATGGTGTTTTGGGGTGGTGGTGACACATGTCTTTAATCCCAGCACTCGGGAGGCAGAGGCATGTGGATCTCTGAGTTGGAGGCCAGCCTGGCCTACAGTGAGTTTCCGAATAGCCAACAACACTACATGGAGAAACACTTTCTCAAAAGAAACAAAACAAAAAAGATGGTGTTCATACTTTCAGGAATTTTAAAGTACTATGCTTTGTTTCTGTTGTTTTGCACACTGAACACTCTACAAGTGCTGTGTTCAAGCGTAGAGTGGTTGTTTACACATCTTTATAGCAAGTCTACAACTTGTCAATTGTAATGATATTGTGCTATCATGTTAACCCATTTCTGATGCATCTAAGAGTACAATTTGTGATGGCAATGTCTCCAGAAATTCTGTAGTAGAACTGAACCTTGTAAAAGGGGAAATGACATAATATTCTGATTAATCATCTTTGAGCTAAAATATCTTTGCTATATTTTTAAAGTTGTCTATACCGTAAAGTACTTAACACATGAGAAATTTAAACTGAGAATTTTCTTTTTTACTAATTATAAAGATTTAATGGTTTACAGAAAACGTTGTAAACTTACTACTAATGAAATTATTAATTGATAAAAGCTTATTTGTATTTGCTAATTAGCTTAAATTCCTTTTCTTTTTCTTTTTTTCAAGACAGGGTTTCTCTGGGTAGCTTTGGCTGTTCTGGAATGCACTCTATAGGCCAGGATGACCTCAAACTCATAGAAATCCACACACCTCTGCCTCTAAAGTTCTGGAATTACAGGCATGCACCACCACCATTCATCACTCATTATTTTTAGCAAGTATTTTCTTCTAGAAGAGGATACATTATCTTAAAATTTATTTCAAATTTAGGAATCCTATCATATTTAAGTTATTCTGAAATGGTCAACGTGTTACATTAGACTTGGAGTAAGTGTAAAGGAATACCTAATATGCAAAATTGTTAATTTTAAATTCTTTGAAAATGCATTAACTTATCTCCTCTAATGCAAGAGGTATATTCATAGGTGCTGAATGCTTAATGAAACCGGTGGAGTTACTCTCAATCACATTTGGAAAGAAATGAAGGCTAAACAGATTGATATGGAAATCAAAGACACACTGATATAATACAATGGAAATTTTACAAACATGATACAAGAGGAATAAAAGAGTCCTAGAAGAATGGTTGTTATATTTTTAATAACTAATAAGTCACATCAATATAAGTTTAATATCTATTTATGATGTATGGACAGGAACCTTTGAGAACCGGTTAAATGTTTAAAACTATGTATAGGCAAACAAATTGGAAAAGCATACCATTTACTCTGTTTGAGAACATTTTGGTATTTTCTGAAAGAATTAGGGGTATTAAAAAGATTTTGTTTTAGAGAAAATGGATTAAAATATTAAAACTTTTGCTCCAGGTAGGCCAGGCAGGTGAAAGACACCCACTGAATAGCCTGGGGCCTCACGGTACAGCCTGCATGAAATATCCACTCGTCACCAGCCAGACAAGGCAGCGGGGCTCAGGTGCCAGAGCGATGAGCTGATAGATAGTAGTGAAACAGGAGAGAAAGAGTCGTGGAATTGTTCACGTGCTGTGTTAAGAGGTGGTTCTGAAGAACCAAGGGCTGTGAGGAATGGACTGATGTTGACAGCCTGCTTGCCACCCAGGGACCAGGTGACATCCAGGTCTGGGCTACTGCCTACAGCTGTATCTGGGTCTGCAGCAGCCTGGGTCTATGTTGACATTCATGACCCTGGCTGCTCCCAAAGTCACTGGTTTGCCCGGGGTATGGACCATCACCTGTGTCCATTGTGGTGTCCAAGGGCTGTGCTGCCACCAGGGTCATGTTGATCTGACTGTCCTATCCTGTCACCCTGGGGACATGGTCACATCCGGTTTGGGTTGCTGCCTGGAGCCAGCCTGGAACCATGTCTCTGCAGCAACCAGGGTCTGTGTTGATATCCAAGGCTTCAGTGACCACTGAAGGCTATGAGGATGACTGGGTTCTAGTCAAACACCTTCATGTTGGTTTCCAACAGACATCCTTCCACTGGAGCCATGCAATTTTGAGTGGCCTATACTATCATCCACGGCCATGGAGGCTTCCGAGGTTGAACTGCAGTGAGTGTAACATCTAGGTCTGTGACCCGACCATAGTCAGAGGTCAGTGGGCCAAATTGATGTTAGTGGCTCCTGATACTATCAAGGACCATGCTGATGCTAGGAGTCTGGGCGGGGAGAGGCAACCTGGAGACATATGGGAGTCCAAGAGCCACACTGCCACAGGTTCCATATCAATCTGAGTGGCCTACACTGCCACCTGGGGCCATAGTGACATCCAAACCTAGGCTTCTGCCTGGAACAAATTTTGGGTTCGTGGTTCTATCACAGTAGGGGTCTGTGATGTTTATGGCCCATGGTGCCACCAAAGGCCACACAGATGCCCAGGGTATAGGCTGGATCCTATGGCCATGTTGGTGTCCGAGGGTTGTGCTGCCACTGGGTCCATGGTGTCATCTGGGTCAGGGATGCTGCCGAAGACCTTGTCTGGGTTCATAGCCCTACAGCCGCCAAGGTCTGTGTTGATGTCAGTGGTTTGTGGTACCATCAAAGGCAATGTGGATGCCAAGGGTCTGGGCTGCTGCTACCTCTGGCCATGTTGGTGTCTGTGGGCCAGACTGCCAGTGGAGTTTGGCCAGTCAGTGTACACTACAAAGTCACAAGGGACTGAACCCAGGCTGCTGCCATGGCCCATATCCGTTTCCGTGACCCAACAGCAGCTAGTGTGTAGATGGATATCCATGGCTGGTGTTGCCACCGCGGGTCAGAGGAATGATGAGATTTGAAATCCAAGGACTGTGCTAAGCCAGCTCTGTCCCTCACTGGCCCTGGGATAGCTGACCCTGCCCCTCTTTGAACACTATTGCAGGAGTGATGTTACTGACCCCCCAACCCCATGGGAAAGCTGACCACGACACTAGGGAGAAATGGGCCTATCCTATAACAAAGGTGTGACAAAGTTGGCCCTGAAGGCATGTGCTTGGGAGAGCTAGGAAGACCATCACCTGAGGGGATGGTCCCAATGGTCTAAACGGAACAGCCCAACTACCCACCCAGACCCATATTGTGGACCTTAAGTTTGCCCACCCTAACAGCTGTCCCATTTTTGACCTGCTAGACATGTGCAAAGGGACTGGTCCTGCAGAACAAGAACTGCAGAATCTCCAAGATTCAGGCTAACAACATGATATCAGAGAAGAGTTTCAGTGAGGGCCCAGCACGGTGGTATACCAGAAACCAGAGGTCTTGAATCAGGCCAACGACTCCTACAATAGACATTTTGCCAGTGGGGCTGACTGGACAGAAGGGGCAAATGATGAACTGGATATGCAGGATCCACAGAGAAATGACTACTGATATTGCCTAAAACTGAGACCACCATACTTCAGTGTTCCCGCTTCATGAAAGAATCATGCCCTTTGGGGTTCCTGTTTCATGAAGGAACAAAAAGAGTCTGCCAGAAATTCTGCAGGACAGAAAAATGTGACTTTTAAACTGCCAATATAGGCAAAACTGTCTTTGAAATTTCCTGCTTTGTGGAAAAGTCCGCTAGATACTATGGGCCTATTGGCTGAAGATGGATACCACAACGGTACAGAAGAACTTTGGGTGATTGTCCAGACAGTGAAATGTCTCTTGTCAATTCTAGAGTTCTGAAATTTGTTTACAATGCACTTTCTATTTACTTAGGTAATATTAAATCCTTCTGAAGTCTTTGATGGAGTTGAAGAATATAATCATAGTTATAATTTTCCTTAGATATAATAAAAGATAAAGTAGATATAAATATTGTAACTGTAATTCTTTTTTTTCCTTATTTGGCATTTATTACATAATGTTTAGCTATATGACATCTACATTCATAATATATTGGTATTATATTTGTATATGCACACATATATTTACATCCTGTTCTGTTGCATGGAGAGGTGGCTTGTTTGTCCCGGCCATCCGTCTAGCTTACACCTGAAATAACCACAGGGCACCATGCCCTCTTTCAAGGAAGAAGGGGGAGGGAGGAGGGGTGGGGGGGTAGTGGGAGGGGACTGGGAGAAGGGGAAGAAAGGAAAAAAAATTTTATTTCTTTAATTATGTTCTTGAATGGAAAAAATAAAACAAAACAATGTATGGAGAAAAAAAAAGTTAGAGCTAATGGCCAAACAGTGTTTTAATTAGTAACTGTAATTCTTGCTTGATAACTGTTGTATTATATGTAATTTTACTATGTTAAAGTTGAAATATTCCTTTTTATTTAAACAGAAACGTGGAGGTGATGTGGTATTCACCTCTGTATGTTGTGAATACCATTAATGAATAAAGAAAACTGGCTTGGCCTGATAGGATAGAACAGAGGATTTGGAAAAAACTAAACTGAGTACTGGGACAAAGGAGACAGAGTCAGAGAGAATCCATGTAGCCCCTGCCAGAGACAGATGCTGAACATTAGCCAGTAAGCCACAGTCACATGGCAATACACAGATTAATGGAAATGGGTTAAATTAAGATGTAAGAGTTAGACAATAAGAAGCTAGAGCTAAAGGGCCAAGCAGTGATTTAATTAGTACAATTTCTGTGTGATTATTTTGGTTCTGGGTGGCCAGGAAGACCACGCAGCCTCCTTGCTACATCCAGATGTCAAAAAGTGACAATTCACAGTGACGATTTGAATAGTAGCTTTATGAATGTCCACATTTACACCATAAAGTTGTAAAATGCGGGCAGGAAAATAGATGTAGCTCAATGGTAGAGCACTGACTTTTGTGCCAGTCCCAGAGTTTTATTTTCAGCACTACAAACAAACAAAAACAACAAACAAGAAAACACAGCCCAAGTTCAACTGTGCTTTCAAGCTAAGATAAAGTAGTTCATTGTATGCTGTGTCAAGAGATCTAAAATTTAGGTAAACATAAAGAGATGAAAATTCTCTCACTAGAGAGGGTCCTATCTGGTATACAATGCACCACTAACTGGCTGGGACAATATGTAACATAAGAGGGTTAGACTAGAAACACATGGAAAAAATTCATTTTCAAAGAACCCAGGCATATCTTGATTAATTTGCATATGTGTCTACTATATACTCACAAGCAACAAAAACGGAATCATCAGGTTATGTTCGTCAGTAGCTATGTATACGTATATCACAAATATAATTAAAGATTGAGAGAAAGTCAGCATCATATTGGTTGTGGGAGAGATTTGGATATCTTGGTCAGGGCTGCCAGAGGAAATGGAGAGAAGTGATGTAATTTTTATTTCAACTAAGGCATATAATATTCTAAAAATTGCTAGAGAACCTAAGGCATTACATGCAAAGCGATTTCTCTTCCACTGTGGAGGAATTACACTTACTGAACACTTTAATTTCTACTTCCACTGCACCTTGTAAAAGGATTTCATTTAAATTATGATGAAAGCTTTTGAGGGATGTTGAAGAAATTAAATGAATATAGACAAGGAACTCTTAAAAAAAAAGCTTATTAAGAGGCTGTGATGCTAAAGGAAATAGGGATATAATTGAGGAGCTCCTGATGTACATTTTATGAGCACATTTGTTCCTACTGAAGCCCATGAAGCAGAAAAGTAGCCAACAAAATTTTTTTTATTCTACAAAATGGAAAGACTCCAGATACACATATTGGGCTATTATTATCTCATTTAATGACCACTGGGCAAATGTCATAGAGACCATTTAAATGGGTAAAGAGTAATATGTTACATTTTGATTAAGGCTAAAACAAAGTATTTCAAAAATTCATTCATTCACCTTGAAGATGCTGTTCTTATATTTCTGGCAGAATATTTTCACATTGTGGTGTTCTCTCAAAAGGATGCAAATTTTTTGAGTATTCAATGACAGTGGTCATTAAATAAAACATGTGCTTTCAATAGAATCAATGTAAATTTGACCTAAGTTTGGAAGAGTTGAGGATTTAATCTTGAAATCTTTTCCTTATGTATCAGCCAGAACTAACACTGAGAGGGCTTTAATATCATAATTGGCACACATCCTGGGCAATAGAAGGTAAATAAGTTGTATTTTGATATAAAAGAATACTACTTGAGTAGCTAACTATCAAAAAGTTAACCGTTTTTCCTATGGTTGTCTATAGCACCAAAGAGAATTTAAGTCCCATAGGTAAGCTGTGAATAAAAGATATTTAATGATTGAAATGACAAGTGCATACTAAGTGTTCTTGTGCATATCACCAAAGAGTTTCAAAAGGCACTTTCACATTTCAATTCATGGAAACAGCTGTGAGCAGTATACTGATGATACTGTCTGATTATTTATTTGTTGTATTAAAGAAATTAATAAGTAGATTTTTCTGGTATTGTTTAAAAAATAAAAGCATAGGGGAAAATTTTATTTTAAACAGAATAAAATATTTGCTAATGGCTAGTCAATTATTCAGACTGTAGGCTTAGTTGATGCCTCAATTACTGAGGAGGATACAGCACTGGCAAACATAAATTGTGTTATTTGAAAGATAATTTTTGAAAGGATGTATGTTACACACACACACATTCAATCAATACTGGATGTACGTTGGCATGTTAGACTTTTTACCAAGCCAAAGATAATATGTGATAGAAGATATATATATATAAATAACAACACACAGGCAATTATCACTAAAAATCTATGTTTACAGTCACAATACTGCTTCAGTCTCTGAAGCAGAAGGGGCCACTCTTAGTTCTGAAGCTCTTGTCTATATTGGCTTGGGGGAGTCCTGGACCACATACATGGATGCTCAGATTTGTCCTCTTCCAGACTGTTGATTCTGAAGAATACACCATTTGTCTGATGATTCTCAACCAAAAAGTTAAGAAACTAGGCATTCATTTAGCCTTGTGTTTCAAATGTGTAAATCTCTTTATGGGTTTTTTTTTTTTTTGCTTCACATGTATTTAGCACTATAAACTATAAACACATCTAGTTCTTGTCAGAGCAAGTAATATCTGTGAGAGATTACATTTGAAGATTTACACTTAAAGCTTTTATAAGGAAGTATTTTGTTGAACTTAGTTCAGTTCACTGTGAAAACCTCAGAATCCACTATGAATTCTCTTTAATTTTATACAGATTAGGCAGATTTCTGAAAACTAAAAAACAATCATCAAAGAATAGAATCATGTATGTTAAAATTTTAATCTTTGGGCCATTCATACAGTCAAGAACATATTAATGGTAATATATCTAAATAGATTTCCTAAAAAATCCCCTATACATTTTACTTATTTAGTGAGGTAATTGAAACATTAACTCAGGTAGTAGAATAAATTTCTTATAAAGCTATGGATATATTAGTTTTGTATGTCATTTAAAAATTACTTAGATTTGATTTTAACTTAAAAATGAATTCTACTTTTGAGGTGTTTTATAGGGTATTTAAAAACAAACAAATAAAAACAATATATTTACATTGAAGAGATACTCAAAATGATGATAAACATAAATTAATAACTTAAAAATTACTCCACACTTGCTTGCCTTGCTCTGTGTTACTAAGTCCCACACCTACTTACAAGATTTTTTCTGTTTTCAAACACAATCAGAAAATGTCAAGTTTTCCTATTCAATAGACCATACATATGTATCAGCGCGCGCGCGTGTACACACACACACACACACACACACACACACACAAACACACAAAATTCCTAGAGTCAATTAAAGGATTTTTTTTTCTAGATGAACCCTAGAAAACATAGCCTTAGAATGATTGATTTCTGATGCTAATTGCCATTCTGCAGATATCACATTCTTCTTGGTCTAGACAGTTATGACAGAAAAGGTGCTACTTATATAATCAATTTTGGCATGAGGGATGCTGTGCTAGTAGATGATGTGGAAAAATATGGACCAGACATTTCATCCATAATTGATTACATATCTAATGTATTATTCCAAAAACCCAATTCTAGTCACAGCCTATTCTTGTTAAGCTATTTTTTTCCTGTTGCTGTTTGGGATTTTATGGAGCATTTCCATGAGTTTCTAAATCTAGAATATTAAACTAAGATGAAGTTCTCTCACAGCAGTTAGAAAAACTGAATGCACTGAAGGCTCACAATTCCTTGAAATATCACATTCTGCAAAATGTGCAAATATTCTGTTCTGTATCTGAGAATTTTCAGCATTAAATATAGGTTCATGATTTGATTCACTCTAATTCTTTTATCTTTCATAAATGAAAACACCTTTGAAGAATGGAGATGGATGCATGAAATACTATATATGAAATGATAAAATGAAATAAATTTGAATTTTAATGTTTATATATAATGACAAATAAAGTGAGATTTTTCAGTTTATTAACTGCTTATAAAATAGTCTAAACATATATTACATTAATCTATATTACAGAGAAAATATAATTTCTTTAATATATCTAATCAATCTAAAACCTCTAAGATGTACATTGGCACCAACCTCTCTCCTTTTCTCTAGAAAAATATAATTGGAATATGTAAATGATACATAATAATGGGTTGCATCATGACATTTTCATCAATGTTTACATTATATTTTATCATATCATCATATTCACCCCATTTCTTTCTCTTGTCACCTTGCTCCCATTAATCCCATTACCTACTGACCTCCTGTTTACGTTCCTGTATATATTGTTTTGATACCCAATGAATTTTATTAGCATTGTTTACCTTTTAGCATATTCCCTTACTAATGATTATCATGCTCCAACTATTTTATTAGGACAATGTTAAATGATTGAATGAATAATACTTTGAAAAGAAGCACATTTTTATCCTTTTATTTTATTTTATTTTATTTATTTTTTCGAGACAGGGTTTCTCTATGTAACAGTCTTGGTTCTCCTGAAATTCACTTTATAGACCAGTTTGGCCTTGAACTCACAGAGATCCTCCTGCCTCCACCTCCCCAATGCTGGGATTAAAAGCATGTGCCACCACAGCCTGGTTATTTGTACTTTTTTTTTTCCCAGTGAAGTTTCTCATCTCATTTAATCAAGTATTATAGCCAAGTGTTTAGTATGGTCAGGATGATTTCCTAAGGAATGGAAGTAAAAGTCCTAATCAAATAAAATTATTGATTTGGAGGCTAGGAAGGTAGGTATTTCAGAACAACATTTCATGATTCTATCATTATAAAGTAACAAGGTGAGCGAGTGAGATTATTCTGTGTAATGAGGCTTTCTATTGTGATGGAAGACCTGATTGAGCCGAATGATGAGATGTTTAGAGTGAGTTGAAGAATACAAAATATACTTGTGGAATTGAAAATGATGCCAGTTAGAGGAAACAGTCTACGCAAATGACTAGATGCAAAAGAGAGGCAGCATGATGAATTTGATGGATGAAAATCAAATCAGCTTTTCTGTAATATGCAGTAGATGAAAAAACTGTTAACACTGCCACTTTGCACTGTAGTGAGACGCAAACTTCATATACGTAGGAGGTATATTAAGGAAGTTAGAGAATATTTTTCTAATGACGAGAGAGTCAAATATTAAGTATTTTTCATTGGAGAATAAGAAATGCAATTAGGATTAAATTCTAGTAATGCAAAAATAGAAATACAAGATATTCCAGGCCATGATTTGATATTTGAATGTGCTAATATGCTTCCATGTGGTGTTTCTTCAACCAGCTACAAAACTGACACCTCTATTAAGCAAAAGCATGGCAAGACAATTTGTGATTGAGATACTGCATCCCTGGCTCTTTTGCCTGCTTTTGAGACCCCTTTCCTCCTAATGGCTTGCTTTGTCCAGCCTCAATACAAGGAGAGATGTCTAGTCTTATTGCAATTTGATATGCTGTGTTTGGTTGCTATCCCTGGGAGGCCTGATCTTTTCTGAAGGGAAAGGAGGAGGAGTGGTAGGGGGGAGAGGAAGGGGCGGAGGGAGAGGAAACTGTCATCAGTATGTAATATAAGAGAAAAGAATACATAAAATATAAAATAAATACACTGACAGTGTTAATTGTCATAGAAATAAAGCAGAAATAGAAGAGCAAATCTGGCAAGTTGCTTACATCACAGGTGACAGATTTTGTCTTGTCTTGGGGATCAGTCAGCACTTTAAAAATTTACTCAGTGACAAGAGTTTGAGTATTTTGTTGTTGTTTATATTTTTCCAGTTTACATAAGTTTGTAGAATTTCACTCAAAGCATTTTTAGTAGATCCTTATGGTTTTCTTTTCTTTTCTATTTCTTGTCCTATTTTGGGGAGGAAGTTTTAGACAAGTCCTAACACTCAGTAATTACAATTAATAATCCCGTCCAATGAGGGTAAGTTTCAGTGTGCTCTGCTACCTACCATCTTGTCAGTTGCTGCTCCCTGTATTTTGTTTGATGCTTTCTCTCCACCAAACCAGCACTGTGCTTCAATATCGTTCATCAGCAATTGGCAACCTCAACTGTAGGCTTTGCTAAAGACTCAAGTTGGAAAATAGTGAAAAAAATTTTCTTCTGCAGCTGCTCCATGTCATCTCCATGTGTTTTCAGGAGAGTAAGACAGAGGGACACTGGCTTGAAAACAATCTTCAACTTGCTGCTATAGAGTGGATTTACATCTCATCTAATATCAACAAATATTAATAAATATAATTATGTTAATGTAGTAAAATGTTTAAAATGTTTTGATAAAGGATGATGAGGGTGAAACAGAGCAACTCACAGAAAGTATAATTTCCTAGGAGCTATCAAGATAGCTCCCTCAGTAATATGCTTGGAAAACAAGTGGAAAGATAGGAGTTCAGTACCCAGAACCCACATGGTGAAGTTGAGAATGTTGGAGTATTTGCAATCCCAGGCTAGGGAGGGGGAGAAAGGTGATTTTCTAAGGTTTGCTAGTCAGCCTTCCTAACCAAAGATGTGATTCACAGGTCCCTTGTGAGACTGCCTCAAATATTAACTTTGATGGCCCCGGAAAAAGCTATAAGTTGACTTCTGCTCTCTCATGAATGTACCCACAGATGCACCTACATTTTGATGTGCAGGAAAAGAAATAGGTACAGACATGCGCACATAAATGAATAATAGACAATTAATTTTTAAACATAAAAAAGTATGACAATAATTTGTACCATAGTTAGCTAAATTTGGGGATGCTAGACCTGAATGGACAGTGTTCAGATCATTCTGGGAGTCGAATTTAATATAGACAAATATCGACATCAGTAAACCTGACTGTGTTTAATGGGAATTTAGATTGATCTAAAGCAAAGTTTTGCAAATAGCAATGGCCACTGGGGTTCACCTGGAAGATACGTCCATTCAGGCTATTCTATACTCAGACAATTGGATGCAATGCCTTTCTAGGTTTGTCTATATCAGTTACTTTTCCATCACTGTGATCAAAAGCTTTGAAACAACTTCAGAAGGGCAAACTACATTCTGAACCCAAATAGTCAAACAGCTCTCAGTCTGTCAGGCCAGGGAGCCATAGGATACTATGGTGAGAAGTTGTGGTAAATAGTCCCCAGAGTAATAAACTCAGAACAGAGACCCTACGGCCATAACCAGGGCCACTTCCTTGGTCACTTACATCCACTGATCAGGTCACACCTCCTAAGAGATTCAGAATATTCAAATAGGGCCAGAAGATATGGGATCTAATTCACATTCGACCTATTAATTACTCCACACCTATGAATCACTCTATCTAGGTGCACAGGACATCAGCATTCAGCTACATTATTTGACTCTCTGTTGTCTGTGGCCATTGAAATTGAATGGGCAGAGGAAAATGGTATTCCTGCCTCAAATGGGTGCCATGTTGCCCAAAGAGAGGGAGGGCATTTGACTCTGCACTAATTACATAAGGGCACAAACTTTGTCCTAAAGTGAAGGTTCAGTACCAAAGAAATAACTAATCTGAGGAAGAAATGGCTATATAGAGGAGAAGCAATCATAATAATAGGTTTGGAAAAAGCCTATTTGACTCTTCTGGAAGAAAATAATCAGAATGTAGATGAATAGGATTTAAAGGTTATAATTTACCTGCATATCTTGGAGTCATTAGGTCTCTGCTGATGATTGTGTAATAAATGCAAATGCTAAAGGCAATTGTGAGACTTGTTTCAACGTAAGTGAAAACGATTAGAGGTAATGAACAACGGGGAAGGTGATATCGCCATTTCTTTGTCTAAGACGTAAGGAACAAACATCATTGACATAAAAACTATCAGGATAATTAATCATTAGTGTAATGTAAACATTTTTACTCCATATGGTAAATACACACTTATGCAATAGAAATTAAGTCCAAATAGCAGTTTATGAAATAATGAGTCTTTGCGATCCTGACCAAGGTCTATCCCTTCTCAGACAATCCTGCTGGTGGGCACTTCACTGTGAGCAGTTAATTAGGCCTCTCAGCCATCATAACATTGAGCAAGAGAAAAAGCATCATTTTATTGCCCTTTCTAATGAACATTTCATTTCCCAATTCTAATATATTTTAATACATTCGACATAAGTACATTTAAGCAACAAACACATTTGCCCCAAATACTGAATTGGAAAAAAAATCATCTCATTTTTGTCATTTTAATGTCACATTCAATGTAATTAAATAGCTTCATTTGAAGACTCCAGAAGATATGACCATGGGGCCTTCTTATGCAAAGAATAACAGTGGAAGAACTCCTAATGTGTATAACTACCATGTGCAAACAAATCCATCTTTTCCAAAACACAGAGGCTAGCAGGATCCTGAGCTTCGCTTCATTAAGGTGCAAAACCTGTTTCACTGTTTCCTAAACTCAGAAGACATGCATAAAACATGTCCTGTGACTACAGCCCATAATTAGCTTGGCAACAGGGCTGTCAGTCTTAATAATTACATAAATAAGTAACATTTATATCAGTATTTTATGGCTATTGTCAAGAAGAAATTAAATGAAACTTTTCCTTTATATGGATTTTCTTGTTTTACCTGATGTTATATGATTGCCTTGATTGTAATAATAAGTATTTTTAATAGACAGTACTCAGTAACAGATGAGGTAGCCTCTTGCATGAAAGTGCTACTTATGTCACAAATATGTTCATATGTCAAACACATAAATACCCCTAACTATCCCTATATCTAGTAATCTTCTGACTTAAAACTCATGGCTTGTCTAAAACTTAATAATTAGAATGCTCCTTTCTAAGAACTGTTGAAAATACTGGAAACCTGAAAAAAATTTCTGAGTTAAAGAAAACTTATTAAATGATGATGATATTAGGTATTATAAGCCAATATCATTCAGATATAAAAACAGATAAATAGACTTTAAATCAGAAGAGAAGATTAACAACTAGATATACAAAGTAACTCAAGATCAGCTGACAACATCAATCAGGTCAAAATACCTATTCACATAAATCCATGCAAAGCACTTGCATTAAAATGGGAAGCATTTTTTTCCTGTGGGTGCTATGGTAGAGTATTATTTTCCTGTGATTCCATTTTCTTCCTAAATTATGTTTTCTTCTTTTAATATTAAAATCATCATGCTCTGATAATGAAATCAGTAATACTATTTTAATACAGAGCAAATGAGGCTATATATATATATATATATATATACATATATACACTAATTTTCCTTCTTACTGATACATAGATCACCAAATATGCTAATTGACTATCCAAACCCCATCTGAGTCTGGTGCTGAGGAGAATCGACTATGACCACATTAGTACATAGGAAATTGACACCTCAGATGTAGATTGGACAGTAATCAATCTGACTTAAGAAAACAATAATAAACTGAAAATAGAACATTTCTAGTCTAGTTTAGACAATAAGCATTGAAGGACTAAAGCAAAATATATCTCCTAGGAGGCGAGCTGTAAATCTACAGAGAATACTGCCATGTAATTTACAGGGGGGAGATAGATGGTGAATAGAGAACAATGCCTAAGTGAAGGATCCAGAGCCCAGCTCACTGCATAACAAGAAAGGCTTAACATAAAAATAGAAACAACTTTTAAAAACTCCCCCTGACAACAGATTTATGACAAACACAAAATGAAAAAGAAGTACTATAGCCTGAAGTGCTTCAAAGGATAATAAATGTTGTCAGTTGCCACATTTGGTTTTTATCTGGTCATTGAAAATGTCTTTATGTACTGTTTCCCTAACAAAGCATGTTGAAAACGTGGCTCTGAAATGTTTGGAAAATCTATCACTCTTTTTATATCAATCCTCGTACTTTGGCCATGATACAGCACTGAATTCAAACAGTAACAACAAGGAGGGTTTAGGATTTTGTCTCTTTAATGATCAATTTAGATTGCTCCATGCTCAATTTACCCATAATAAACCAATCCATCAAAGCATACCTTTCCCGTTGCTATGTTCAGGCAGGTGATTTAAATAAAAGCGAGCCGGATCTTAGCAGCAGTTGCCTTCCAGCACTTAAATAATACTGTAGCAAGTTTAGTTCTAAGCATGTCTCCTTCTTGGAAAAACTTAAGCCACATTAAAAAAGTGTGTTTGCCTTCTAATACATTTGTAGTTTTTCAATGTTTCTCACATCATTTGAAAGCCCAGTGTTGTTGGTTTAATAGTAACCAAACTAAAATTCATTATATTTTACTGTTATGTCCCATCAATACTTTTAAGCAAACTTGTCTTCAACTTTTGCTACACAGAAGCTACTTTAGAAGTCTGTAGAAATAGAAATAGATAGCTTAAGACCCCTAGTCATTTGATGGTTTCAGAACCTGGAAAGAGAACCAGCTAGCTCATCAATTAAACAGAATGTGAATTGCACAGGAAAGATTTAGCTGGTGTGCTCTAGTGTTCTGTGGAGAAAATGTACCATAGAATAAAAATCTGTCTTCCAGAAACATTTGTTACACAAAAAAGAACACATGATAAAGCCTTGAGCAATGCGTCCACCTGTAATCCCAGAAGTTTTGGAGGAAATGCAGAAAATCTTGAGTCGTGGCTACCTAGATATTTCCAAGCCATCCTGAGCTACATGGTAATGGTCTCTTTTAAATATACTGTATAATAAACACAATAAACATTGAGTAAAAGACATGTAAATAAAAGGACATATATATGGGAAGACCGTGGTATGGGATGAGCTTTTACGTTAGCCAACCTGGCGGAAAACCTAAGTGCATTCTCTGTGTGTTTATCGTCCATGTCACTAAACTAACTGTTACCACTGCCAATTACAGGTCACAACTGACCTTCTAAGATGGGGCATAATAGCCAAATTTGTAAAGAAGGCAGTTTTCTGGGAAACAAAACAAAATAATACAAAATAATACTAAATAATCAGAAGACCCGGGTCAACCTGTGTCAGTGTGATGAGGAGCCACGATCTAACTCAAGACCCTGTGTGGACTGCTTATGTCTTCTCAGGATGACCCATGCAAACTCACTGTCCTGTTGTGACTGAGTACTGGGCTTTTTTTTTTTTTTTCAGACTGGAATCTATCAGGTGCCTGAATCACTAGCTAAAGTCAACTCATTCTTTAAACCCCATTCATTAAATTTTGACCCTTTCTATCAAAGTCAGAACCAAGAGTTAAAGATAAGCATGCCCAGACATCAATAGGAAGACCTTAAGAATCCCCTCTGTGGTGGTTTTAAGGAAAATGGCCCCAAAGGGAGTAGAACTATTAGAAGGTGTGACTTTGTTAGACTAGGTATGGTTTTGTTGGCTGTCAACCTTGTTCTAACTTCAATTTGCGAGATGATACGTAAGACATTGCCGGATCTCTGTGAGTTCAAAGCCAGCCTGGTGTAGTGTGAGTTCCAGGACAGGTTTCATAGCTACACAGGGAAAACCTGTCACAAGAAACAAAACAAAAACAAACAAATAAACAAAGACATTTTCTTAGGGAAAAATATGTCTTAAAAACTGCCTCCAGGATATCAAAATACCTGAAGTATTCCTGTTTCTTCCCAATTATGGAGTTTTTATGTTTTTTTCTAATCATTTTTTAATTGAAAATAGATTCTTCCCTAATATAACACATTTCAACCAGCTTTTCACAATGATAAAAGTTATTACATATCTGCCGGTGATCACAGCAATACAAGGTTTATAAGTCATATATGCACAGAAATACTAAAAATAATTCATAAAGAAATGGCATATATATTCATGGCTTTTCCTCTCTTTTTAAGTTATTAATGAAAACATATAATTGATTAAGTATATAAATTTTCCTGGCAAAGATTCTTACTGGAAGAGATGGATAAGTCGTTAATTGTCTTTTCTGATCCTACAGAGAACTGAGATTCCTAACCAGCACCTACACGTGATGACACACAAATCACAGTCACTGTAGGTCTAGGGGAATCGATATTCTTTTCTAGCCTTGGCAGTCATTGCATAAAGAAACTGTCAGGGAGCCACAAACATGTACACAAGTTTAAAAATAAAAATTAAAAACATCTTGCTCATGTATATACACTACAAATGATATAAACTCAACTCAGGAATTGAACTCTAAAATTTTAACCCCAGCTATGTATACTTAAATTGAATATTGTCACAGTATTAAGCATGCAAGAAAGTTTTATTGTTTTACAGCTCTAATTTTTATTCTCTGTCCTCTGCTATAAAACAAAGCAATAAAACTATACCCAGAGTAATAAATGATAGAATCACTCAAATGATGATTATAAAAAATAACTGTAATTTAGGGTGCATTTTAAGGTTCTGAAAAGCTAGATGTTTATAAAAATATCAAATTTTCCTTCAAATGATCTGGAATAAGCATTGAATGTTTAGAAGCAATCTAAATTCTAATACTAGCCTGTGATTTTTGTGTGAGCAAAATGCAAAAGTGGAATGAAGAGTAAGGTCTTCATTTGTTTAACATTTTAAAAGAGAAACCATCTTCTATACTCACAAGGACACTGTCACAGACTCAGCTGTGGAGCGCACAGCAGTATAGGGATTTAAACTACATTTGTGAAAAAATGGCTTTTCTAGTCTACAACTCTAAAGGGAAGATAGAGGAGATAAAAGTATTTCCCACCCAGTGCTGTCCCCAGGACCTGCTGTGCTAAAGATGCTCTTCTTCAGAGAAGCCACTGCTGTAACCAGGTCCAAACAATGCCTCTCACCTCCACTTCCTTCGCCAATGTGTTCATTTGTAATGCATGGAATTTCCTACAGTATTTCGCAAAAGAAAGACCCTTGTCACCAATCACTTCCAGTAACCTTCACAGTGCCATCTGGGATTCGTACAGACTAAAATTTGAGAGCTTTTCTCAGTTACTGTTTCTTCCTTAACCTTCCATTTCCAATGCATCCAGCACCTTTGCATAAAGTCTTTCTGTGGTCTCAACTTTCTTATAACTCTGACTGTGCTGGTTGGTATAACAACTTGACAAATCTAGAGTCATTTGAAAGGAGGGAATATCAATTGGAAAAATAAAATGCCGTCATAAGATCCACCTGTAGGGCGTTTCCATAATTAGTGATTGATGGGGATGGCTTGGCCCATTGTGAAAATGTGGTCCTAGGTTCTCTAAGAAAATTAGCAAAAAAAAAAAAAAAAAAGAAAAGAAAAAAAAAGGAGAAATTCAGTAAGCAACAAGCCTCCATGGCCTCTGCAATAACTCCTGTCTCCAGGATCCTGCCTTGTTTGAGTTCCTGTCTTGACTACCTTCATTGATAAAAGAGATGTGGATGTTTAAGCAAAATAAGACATTTTCTCTGGAGCTTGATTTTAGGTCATGGTATTTTGTGGCAGCAACAGAAACCCTACGACAATGACTGTCTGCTGACTGATCCAGGAAGAAATTATACATTCTATCTATATTGTCTCCTCCCCTCAGCCTTTGCTATTGGTAATCTCACACTTTGAAATGCTCTTTGAACTTTACCCTTTCATCCCTCCTCTCATCAGTCAACGTCCCTGAAAAGCCAAATTTTTATCACTATGGAAATTCTAGTCACATCTCATCATCAGGCTGAGAAGTGAGCTTTGCTTCTAGAATATTACTTAGCCTCTTTCACTGAAGTCCAAACTAACTGTCCAACATCAGTTCCATAGAAATTTCCTTGTGTGTGTCTTCTGACACTTGCCATACTTCTGTCTGTCCCTCAGTTCTGGCCCTCCTATTCAACAACTGAGAGTTTTAGGCATGAGAACAATAAATTAAAAGTTCAGACTGTGTATTTTTTTGAACATTTTAAAATAACAAGCTATGATGTATGGAGAGTGACAACATTTTCTTGTCTCCTTCCACGTCCATTTATGCAAAATTAAAATGTTATTCACCAAATTTTTGGTTCCGAAAGAGTTGGAGAAAATAAAAATTATATTTAAGTATCTATTACTTAAGTATAGTGTCTAGAACAGATTAAATCAAAACTAAATTTTATTAATGACTGTACTGTGAATATAGATTCATTGTATGAATCTCTTAAAATTCTAGCATAATACTTGCATATAATAGATATGAAGATGGTAAAATAAGCTGATATCTTCAGTTATGTTCTTTATGTGCTGAAAATATCAAATTTTCCCCATCAGTAAAATCATCAGGGAGTCATGGGGTTCAATATCTATCTCTAGGACTGATTCACTTTTATCATTTACCTGCATGAAATTTTAAGCTTCAGTTGCATAATCCACAGTCCCTGTTTGACATTGCCTTTCATAGATAATTAAGTGAAACCAGGATAAAAACCCAATAAGATAATAAAAGCAAGGCTTAGGCAGAAATAGCACATAGGACTTTAATTCCACTGATCATTATCGCAAAGGGCTGAAAATATCACTTCTCTTTCTATTACATTTTATTCAGTCAGTTACATGCATTAGTTCGCATGGAGGACAGAGAACAACTTTCAGGGATCTGTTATTTCCTTCCACCATTTGAGTCCCAGGGATGAAATTCAGGTCCACAGGATTGGTGGCAAGCACCTTTGCTCACTGAGGGTATCACTGTCCTTTAGCACTTCTGATATAATGCAGTCAAGATTATGTCTCCACAAAACATGAGTACTGCACTACACAGGCAAAACATTGCCTGCTCTGAAAGCAAAGGTCTTGTTTCATGCACGCTTGACTGCTAAAGCCCACCTGTTCTGTAGATTGGTAGGTAATATCAGTGTTCCTGAGTTGTCAGAGAAGCTCTGTACACCTCGTTAGAAGATATAGAAGATTCTAGTCTCTGGTCCACGTCTCCCTTGGGATGATGAATTTGACTAGTAGAAGACCATCAGCTTTACCATGCAATGACATAGAACATTCTTATATGCATATATCAAACACTAAAATTATCCACTGGGAGAAAACACTCCATAATCTGAAGAAACCTCTGTGTAAATTCCAATCTTATAGTATCTAATAGTAACAACATATTCAATGCTTTCCTTGTGAACATGCAATCAAGCTCCTACCCTTCTCCTGTAGTTTCTTTTTCTAAAATTGATGATATTGTAGAACAATCCATTATTGGATGGCTTATCCTTATTTCCTCTGTGAAGATGTAAATACTTCTTCTAAACTTTTAAATATAATATATTTAATATTTTTATGTGCTTATAATATTTGGACCAAACCCACATGTCATTTCCTCCAATTCCTCTTTCCATCACTATTTTTTCTCGCCCAATTTCATGTGTGCTCTCTTTTACTTTAATATCCACTGATTCATTTGATGTCTCCTGCATGTGCCTGCTCGTGAAACCATCTCTGGAGTATGGGTAGGTCCTAATGGCTTTCACCACTGAATAAAACTGACTGTTCCTCAATTGGTTGTCTTCAGTTGTCAAAGGATAGGGCTGAGACTTCAGGAACCACTCCCTGTGTATGCTAGGATGTGGTCTGTCTTGATCTTATACAAAGCTAGTGCACACAGTTACAGATACTGTGACTTCATGTGTGCATCTCTTCTGCCATGTCTAGTAAGCATGTTTCATTACGAACATCTAAATCCTCTAGCTCTTACAAAATCTGCACAAAACAATAGTGACTGTAAGATAGCATAAATTTATTTGAAGCAACTACAATGGAGAAAGTTATTGTCTTGACTTACTATAAACAACTGTGATATTGAATGCTATCACAAAATAGTGCACTTGTCTTCTAGTATCTTGTAAACAAAGCATATGGGCTTACCATAACCCAGTTGTCACAATCTTCCCTGTCCTAGCCCAAATTCACAGGAAGTCACTTGAGATAGGTGATATAAAATCCACTGAATTTTGAGACAGGGCAGTTTCCTTTAAAACCAGAAGCTTCTAGTGCACTAGAATCTGCATAAGGAAGTATTCCCAAGAGAGTAGCTTGGGAATTGCCAACCTGCCTTTGATTTTCCTTATCTACCCTATCAGCCCTTCCTGCCTAAAAGTCAGATCTCTATACAGGTCCTCCACCCTTGCTCCAATCAGCCCATTGACAATAAAGACATAAATACCATTTAGAAATTGATCTAAATTTGTTGCAATTTTTACTTTTGATGCAATTAATCATTTAATGCTCCAGTTTAAGGAACGGCTAGTTTTAAAATACATTGAGAATAAAACCTGGAGAAATTTACCTTTTTCAATAATTATATTTATGGAAAATAGGTTCTTCTCTCATGCAATACATCTCAACTGTAGTTTCCCACTTCGCTTCTCCGACTTCTCTCCACCTCCTCTCTCCCCCAGAACCACTTCCCTTCCATTTACTTATTAGAAAAGAGCAGGCCTCCAAGTGACGACAGTTAGATAGGATAAAACAAGATACAATAAAACAAGACAAAAGCCTCATATTGAGGCTGGGGGAAGGCAAAACAATAGGAGGAAAAGAGTCCCAAGAGCCAACAGTAGGAGATGCACCTGGTTCCACTATTTGGAGTCCCTCAAAAACACCAAGCTAACAGCCATCGCTGTATACAGAGGACATTTTCTGGACCAAATCATGCTCTATTTTTTTTTTTGTGTGTGTGTACCCATGATACCTCTGCTTAGTTGATTCCTAGAGTTATGTTCTAATGGTGCACTCCACCCTTCTGACTCCTATAGTCTGCTGCCCTTCTTCCACTGACTTCCCTATTCTCCAAGAGGAGGTACCTGGTGGAGAACTCTAAATTAGACTCTCTATATAATATCTGGTTGTGGGTTTCTGCACCTGCTACCATCTGTTTCCCAACAATGTCTCTCCAGCAGGAATTTCAAGACCTAATAATATGATATGATGCCAGGACTCATCATCACTAATGAAGAAGGTAGTTATGGTTTTCATCAGATTGTAGACAGTTGAAATGTTGTAGATGTACAAGTTTGCAATACCTCAGCAATGGAGGACTATTCCCCTTACTCTGCATCCTCTCCAGAATAAGTTATTGATGGTGTTGTTGATCTTAGTCATTCTGACTGGTGGAATATGGTATCTCAGAGTCATTTTGAATTGCATTTCCCTGATGACTAAGGATGTTGAACATTTCCTTAATTTCCTTAAGCTTTTTTTTTTTTGGTCATTTGCAATTCTGTTGAAAATTCTGTTTAGATCTGTACCCCCATTTTAATTGGATTATTTGGTATTTTTGTGTCTAATTTCTTAAGTTCTTAACATATTTTGGAGATTAGCCCTCTGTCTGATGTGGGGTTGGTGAAGATCAAGTCTGCATTTTGTCTTGTTGACTGTGTCCTTTGCTTGTCAGAAGCTTCTCAAAACGTCAGTATGGCGATTTCTCAGAAAACTGGGAATCAACCTATCTCAAGACCCAGCAACAGTATTCTTGGACATATACCCAAAGGATGCATAATCATCCAACAAGGGCATTTGTTCATAGCAGTATTATTTTTAATAGCCAGACCCTGGAAACAACACAGATGCCCCTCAACTGAAGAATGCATGCAGAAAATGTGGTACCTTTACACAATTGAGTAATGCTCAGAAGTAAAAAAACAATGACAACTTGAAATTTCCATGGAACTAGAAAAAAACATCCTGAGTGAAGTAATCCAGACCCAGGAAGATGAGCATGGTAATGTACTAGCTGTAAAGCACAGGATGGCAAGCATGTAGTCTGCCACGCCAAAGGAGCTAAGCAACAAGGAGAACCCTAAAAGAAAACATATATAGATCCCCCTAGGAAGGAGAAATAAACAAGATCTCCTGCCAAAATTGAAAGCATGGGGGTGGGGGGAGAAAGGAGGGCAGCAGGGGAGGAGGCGGGGAAAAAGGGAGAACTTTCGGGAACAGGATGGTCAAAATGGGAAAAGGACAGAGACGGAGAGCAAGGAAAGAAACATCTTCATTGAGGGAGACATTATTCACTAACAAGAAACTCGGCGCTAGAGAAATTCCCAGAAATCCACAAGGATGACCCGAGCTAAGCAGTAGTGGAGAGGGTGCCTGAACTGGCCTTGCCCTGTAGTCAGACTGATGACTACCTTAAATGTTACCATTGAATCTTCATCCAGCCAATGATGGAAGCAGAGACAGAAATCCACAGTGGAACACTGGGATGAACTCCCAAAATCCAGTTGAAGACTGGGAGAAGTGAGAATATGAGCAAAAAGGTCAAGGCTATGATGGGGACATCCACTGAAACTGCTTACTTGAGCTAATGGGAGTCCACCAACTGCAACCTTACAGTGAGGGATAGGCCCTCTGAATGTGGCTGACAGTTGTATGGCTGGGGCAGACTGTGGGGCCACTGGCAGTGAGACCAGGATTTATCCCTAATGCTTGTTCTCGCATTTTGGAACCCATTTTCTTTGGAGGGATACCTTGCTCAGCCTAGATATATTGGGGAGGGTCTTGGTCTTGCCTCAAAGCAATGTTCTAGACTTTGATTATCACTCTGTGAGGAGTGGATGGGAGAGAGTGGTGGGGAGAAAAGTAGAGGAAACAAGAGGAAGGAAGGGAGTGGGAACTACTTGGATTGATATGTAAAATGAGAAAAGATAGGTTTTTTAAAAAAATAGAAATAATTCTTAGAGAAAATATGTAGATGATCTGAGAAGAATCAAACTCCTGTCACTTAATATTTAGGTGTGTGAGCAGACTTAAGAGTAGTATTTCTTTTCTAGGTGACTATATTTCAAATTTTCAATAATAGCAATCAGGGCTTTGTAATGAGAAAGTACCACTGAATGAACATGACTATATGTGTTCACTTAAAATACACAATGATTAGCAGTTTCAATTAAAATATTTCTCATATGTTTTTTAACTTAATCATAAATATTCTATTTTTCTCACAAATGTGTTCCATTGATAATTATTGCTTGCATCTTAAATTTGAAGAATCGATTTCCTTCTCTTTTTCTTTAAGAATAAGAACAATTAGGCAAGGCCCTCTAGTGGTGACAGCCTGGAGAGGTACAAAGGGGCTTAACACTCTTGAATATTTTTTAAAAAACTGAAGGTCTTAAGAATTTTCTCAGGCTGCTATCAGGATTTCAGCATGGAGAAATCACACTCTGGCAATGGTGATGTCGCACGTGTCCACTGTGTAATTAAGAAGTCCTGCAGCTAAACACTGGGGGCCTTGTCAGGTGCTGAGAGAAAGGGAGCTAGGAAACAGCATATTCTATAGCTTGATGCTAAAGAATGAGTGACCACCTTTAGCCACATGCAAACACCAGCCAGTCAAGGGATAGCATGTAGTTTCCAGACAGCCGACCATTCCAAACTGAGTATATCTGTTGCTCTCATGTTCATAACATGACACTGGTTGGAGACAGGGAAAGATCTTCACATGCAAGATAGAGTTGACTTTATTACTCTAAGAGAAGGATTTTGTTTTTTTGTAGGAAGGTACTTCTAGCTTCTCTTTCTCTCTCTCTCTCTCTCTCTCTCCCTCCCTCCCTTCATCCCTCCCTCCATTCCTTTGTACTTCCCTCTGTCTTTCTGCCTCTTCCTCCTTGCTCTGCCTCCTTTCCTCTTCCTTCTTAGCCTCTTAGCTAAAAGTTCTCATTATCTTAAATTCTTTAATTATGGTGAATGCTTATTGACATCCTGGTTAAAAAGAAATATTCATTCCACTAACGAAAAGCAAAAAGTATGTGTTTGCATGCATTTAAATTAGAAAAGTGAAAACTCTGGGGTGTTGCATAAAATAAGTAAAAATCTCAATGAATGCTTATTAAATGCCCATTCTAAAGCTCTTAAAATCCCACCTCACTCTTAATAAAAAAAAAAAAAAAAAAAAACAACCACTATCTGAGTATGGTCTACAACCTTATGTTCTTTAATGCATTTTATCTCATCTAAATTACTAATCACTACTTTAAATTTAAAAACAAATTACACAGTGCCTCTTATTCTACTCCATCTCTCTCAATCACTAATCACAAGTCTCTAATTCATAAGAGCTAAAGCAGAATCATATATAAAGGGGGTTTTATTTCATGCTGAGCCGTATTATGCCTGTACGGTTCTTCTGCTTTGAGAGTGTAAATTCTACAATTTATTAAGTTTCTCTTTGCTTGCATTTCATTTCATTAAACAAAGCACTTCAAACTGAAATTCTAAAATCTGGTTATGAAAATGCTTCCCTCTTGAATAAAGACTACATCAGACAAGAAACCAGGCTTCTAATGCCCAGGATGCACAGACCCCAGCTACATGTTCAGTGTCTTTATACATTAGCCAGTCACATACTCAATAATATGCTCACTTAGTATTGAAAAACAACAGGGTGGGAGACATTCACAGACTGTGATAGTTTGTCAAATTCTCCCTGTTAAAAATTGTTGTTCTGTTCTCCTCGAAAGAGAGTCAAGTGGAGACTGAAAACCAATTTCTTGTTTCAGAAGCCTAATGCAACAGTATCTCGAGAAATATGCCTCTCCCTCATTACAGGGATATATGTGCTTGAGAAAACAAAATGAGTACTCTCATGTTGCCATAGCTACACATGTGTACCTTTAAAATTGCTACAAACAATCATTTAATTATATTGGAGAATAAAACGCCAGAGACATTTGACTTGACAAAAATTATACATCCATCACCTCACAAAATACACAGAACTTTTAGTCACTTTGTAGGTGAGTGATCTGTCATTGCAGGGGCACTGCTCATTCCATGCACTCATTCCTATGTCATCTGCTATCGGCACAAAACAGAAGAAATGTCGGCACGATGGGGTAATAAGATTCAATCATAATGAAATGCTTCGTAGCTATGCAAAGCATTCTGTTTTAATGGGCTTTGTTTGTTGATTCCAGAATAAAGCAGTTCTTATAAGTTCCTGTAAGCTAGAAAGCTTTCCCCTCTTTCTTTCAGCAAAGGTCTTTGAATAGTCTTAACCTTTGTTGTCTGTTAGGATAAAAGAGACACGACAGGATCATAGGGAAATGAGGATTACTTTTTCCTCTCGTAATAGCAAGGTATACAGGAAAGCTGTATTAGTTTTTCTTGAGCGAAAACACAATCACAAGGCATGTATAATCAGCAACGCATGTATACTGCTATCTTATCGCTAATTATATTTCAAGGTATTAGTCTATGATGTATAGTGCTCTTACATTTCCCAGAATTTTAATTAATTCCTATAATTGATTTTCTTTTCATACAATTATGACACTACGTAAGAACAACCTTATACTTATATTTATAAGCTTTATATTATATTCATAAGCTTGATTTCAAGAGCAGCAGTGTGCTTAGTGGTGTCACCTTTTAACTTCTTCTTACAACTTCTCTTGGAGCGTCCACAACATAAAACTAGAATCTGTAAAGGAGTACAGCCCTGAACCCAGCAATCCAAAGAAAGTTTTAGCATGCATTCACTAGTAATGTAATTTTAGTATTTTTACAGAAATAAAAGCAATAATATTAGTGGTTATAACATAGGATGTTTTGTATAGCTTGTAGATGAAAATACTAAATAAATCTATCTGTATGTAAGATTTGAGCTAATAATGGCTATATTCCAGAAAAAAAATTTGCCTTATATTTCAAGTTAGCAGTATGTGTAGGCACAAAATCATATAAAAAGAAAATATAAAAAGAAATGCAAGTATTATATATTGTTTTTAGCTAGCATACTCTCCTGAAAGGTTGACCCTGAAAACAGCACTGGAGTATGAAAACATGACACTCAGAAAGCCGTGCTCATCAGAGCTCTTCTGAACACCCTGAGTGTGAAATGTCGCAATCTGTCTACCAAGTCTTCAATGATAGCAAAATGTATACCTCACTAATATATCTTTATCAGCTAAAACAATCACAACATCAAAAAAGAGTAATCCATCAACAAATCCTGTAATTTTGCTAACTGGTTGTGACAAACAAAAATTAGAACAATTTCAAAGGTAAAACCACCCTTTTAGGTGCCACACACCTGAGCTATTTTCCAATTCTGTTCACCAAATAAGCATGTAACTTCCATTGTGATTCCCTCCCTGGCTAGGAAATCTGCCCCGCTTGGGCATGTTTCTGTGCCTTTGGCTTAGACTTTTCCATTCTTCCTGCATGATTATCTATCTGTCCCTTCCCGCTGCTCAGAAACAACTGTGAAAATAATCACTCTATAAATGACTACTCACTAACAGCCTTTGTTTTTTTTTTCTTTTCCTCCACATTTGAGCCATCAGATGGCCAATTGCCTGAAAACATTTATTAAATTATTAAAGTATAGTTAGTGATAAGTACTAAAGAGTGTTTTTCCCTGTTATCAATGAAGTGCCCAATGGGAAAAGCATAGTTGTGAAACAATGTTCGTGCATATACAGAAGAATTCTGTTTTCGACAACACAAGGACTAAAAGCATGTAAACCTTCTAAATCATAGTCTTTGTGGATGCAATAATCTCTTACAAAACAACCCCAACACTTTTCTAAGCAAAGATCTTATACCATGAGTGCACATATGCACAGAACCTGGGTATTTTATTTTATCTGTTATTTACTATTCAGAAGCCTCACTAAACTAACACAAAAATTTGATCTCATAATAGGCAAACAATATCATTCTATGATATTTTTAGAAGACGGTTTGTAAAAGTATACAAAAGAGCTTTTAATTAAACAATTCTCTTAAATTTTTATCCTCCTAAAGTGCTGGGTAGGTGAAATAAACAATAGTTTCAAATCTTTCCACTGCATTTTGTGGGCACGATGCCAATGGTATCTCAAATAATTCATGAAAAATGTCACAGACAATAAAATAAGTGTGTAGGTGGGAGGGAAATATATAGTTAGTGATATAATGACTAGAAGCAAGAATTTTTATTCTTCAAAGAAGAACAGTGACTGGGGCAAACTGTCACTAAATCTTAGCACTTCTGTCAACTAACTTCAGGAATTTGCACTGACTTAGGAAAATTCTCAACACTCAATACTTTTTTTTCCTCTTGTTATTAAAAAGTACACATCCTTGTCTCTATTTTTCAGTGAAAATA
>PVIU01020408.1:0-34034 GCA_004026605.1 Ondatra zibethicus
GGGGGGGGGGGGGCGGGGGCGGAAATGGGGGGGGTTAATTTTTCCACGTCATTCTAGTTACTTTCAGTAACTAGACAGGAGTTGTTTGAAAAAGCCAGGGGGTGCTTGGTGGTCTCTGTCTCAGATGGGGAACACTCAGTTCATGTTTTCTGATTGGCCCAGGCATCTGTAGCTTCTCCCACCTACAGCTGGGTGGTGTTCAACTCAAGTTGCCAAAGCTTGGACAGGTAAGCTCTGTAGCTCTGTACTCCTGGTTAATATAAATCATGACTAGGAATGATGATCATTTTATTTATGAATGAACTGAAGCTGGGCATGGTGTTCATTTTATTTATGAATGAACCAAAGCTGGGAATGGTGTTCATTTTATTTATGAATGAACTGAAGCTGGGCATGGTGTTCATTTTATTTATGAATGAACTGAAGCGTGCTAATAGTCGCTTCTTTCGCATAGGAGGGTCTTCAGAGTCTACAGCCCTTCCATTCTCACAGAATTTTTAACTGTGGGGGAAGAGAAGTGCAAGCAGCAGGTTCATATCCAAGAAAAAAATCCTTATGTATCTATTAAAAGATTGGAAGGACACATGTCTAACATTTAATATTGAATTTATTACTTACAAGATTTATAAATGTTTTGCACAACACACACACACACACACACACACACACACACACACACACACGCAGAATGTGTGTGCTTGATGCCTCTGGAGGCAAGAAGAAGGCATTGCATCCCTCAGAAGTAGAGTTACAAAAGACAGCCGTGAGCCTCCGTGTAGATGTGGGTACTGGGAACCAAACCTGGGTCCTCAGCAAGAGTGTGCTAACTGCCGAGCCATCTCTCCAGCACCAAATGAATATATTACTTTTAAAAACAGGAAAGAGACCTTGGCGAGGTCTGTAATTTTTAGTACAGAAACCAAATCAACAAAAAATTTTAAAAAATGGTATTGTTAAAGGGTAGAAGTTTTTTTTATTGTTGTTATTATTTTGGCTTTTTTGATTTTGTCTTTTGTGGGCCAGTGATTAGACTCAGGCAGGGCCTTGCACAGGTCGAGCCAGGACTCCACCTCGGAGCTGCAGCCTAAGGCAGTGTCTAGTTCTGAAGGTTGTTGAGCTATTGTTTATATTCTTCCCTGGTGTGAAATTCGTCACAGTCCACAACCTTGAGGAAGGACGGGCTCTGTGCGTAGAAGCCTTCCTGTGTTTTCTTCTTGATGGAGACAGTCATATGACGTGTTCACAGACGGTTCAAAGTGACCAGCCGAGTCTCCTGTAACTTCTGACACCACTCTGGCCATCAGCAGTTTCCCCCAGGTTCCTTCCCTTAAAGAAATGTTCAAGGCTAATCCAGGAAGAATAATGATTAACTTCTCAGTGGTGACAGTCTCTGTTCATTTTTTGAGATATGAGTTCTTTTAATGTTTTAAGTGTTTTATCTTTTTCTCGTTTGTATGATATTTCTAAGAAAAGAATGTTGAGACATGGAGACATGGCATTCTCAGAGAAGACTGGCTGGGTTCCTTCCTGATGACTTGAGCTTTTAAATGAATATCTGGTGGTATTTTGGTTTGTCAGAGTCCAACAGCTGTAATAAATATGCCACTGAGGTTTCTGCTTTTGAGACTGTACAGATAGTTCATAGATAGATGTCTGGCACTTAGGAAAATGTTTTTCCTGCCCAACATTTCTTGTGATCTGCTTTCTTTATGGCCTGATGTGGAAAGTAAACCATAACTCTACCCCTAGGCATTTATTTATTGTTGATACCAAGCAATGACCTGCCCTAAGTTATATAGTGTGTAGAACAGTGGGTTCTCAGGCTGCGGCTTGCCCTGAGAGACTCCATTCACAAGCAGCCCTGGGTTCTGTTTGGGGACAGAGGATGGCTGCACACCTGGTGGACACGTAGACACCACCAAACCACCAACCCACCAGTGTGATTGGTCCAGTACCAGTCACGAGGCATAGTCTCTAGTGATGTACCCTAAAGGAAGAAAAAGTGCCACCCTAGACATCTATCAAAGTCAACTGGGAGCTTAGGAGCACATGGGCACATTAAAATCCCTCTAGAAAGGACTGGAGAGATGAGAACCTGTTCATCTAGAGGATCTGGATTCAACTCCCACTCCACATAGCGGCTCACATCCATCTGTAACTCCAGTCCCAAGGGGCCAGATGTCCTCTTCTGGCTTCCACTTACTGATAAAAAGAGCACTGGCCAGACAGTGGTGGCGCATGCTTTTAATCCCAGCACTCGGGAAGCAGAGGCAGGCAGATCTCTGTGAGTTCAAGGCCAGCCTGGTCTACAGAGCGAGTTCCAGGACAGCCAGGACTTGGAAAACAAAAAAAAAAAAAAAAAGAGCTTCTGAGGCTCTAAAACAAATGAATTCATCCATTCATGATGACTTATGCCTGTAATCCCAGCATCTGAGAGGCTGAAGCAGGAGGATAGCAAATTTGAGGACAGGTTGGGTTGCATAGAGACAGCCACAAAGATGAGTATCCACAAGGCTACTCTCTCTCTCTCTCTCTCTCTCTCTCTCTCTCGCTCTGTTGGTTTTTTGAGATAGGATTTCTCTGTATAACAATTTTTGCTGTCCTGGAACTCGCTTTGTAGACCAGGCTCGCCTCGAACTCACAGAGATCTGCCTGCCTCTGCCTCCCGAGTACTGGGATTAAAGGCATGCACCACGATCACCCAGTCCATACTTTCTCTTTTTGCCTCTGCCTTTTCAAAGTTTATTTCCCACAGATGGTGCTCAGGCTGTGAATTATCACATGTGGTCAACTCCATTCAGTGTTTTTGCTAGCAAATTGTGTTTTCAGCAAGAATGAGACAATGTTCCATCAATGTACACTATGCAGGGTTTGGAGGGAGGAAAGGGAAGGGGGAAATGTAAATTATAATCACACACACACACACACACACACACACAAAATAAGTCTTCTAAAATAAGTGGAAGGAGGGAAGGATGAATAGATGGATGGATGGAGGGAAGGGGACTTCTGAGGAAATTTACTGATGTCATGCTAACAATTCAGTAAAGAGAAGATGCAAGGAAAAGCTTGAAGCAGAAGGTTTGAGGTTTTTTTTCATATCCAAGAGATTTTTGTGTCTAGAAAAACGTAATCATTTGATTCAGGATTTAAAATTATTTTTTTAGAGCTACCCATTAAAAACACCAGGGGTTGTGGTGCCCAGCTCTAATTCGAGCACATGAGAGGTTGAAACAGAATCTTTGTGGGAGACCAGCTAGGAGCTGAGGAACTCAACCTCAAAAGAGTTTTAAAAAATTTATTAAAAAATGGGTCAAGCAGTGGTGGCACATGCCTTTAATCCCCGCACTCAGGAGGCAGAGGCAGGAGGATCTCTGTGAGTTCGAGGCCAGCCTGGTCTACAGAGTGAGTTTCAGCACAAGCTGCAAAGCTATAGAGAAACCCTGTATCCAAAATATTTTACATATTTTGAAGTATATTTATAATTTTAATGTATTTTATTCTCCTTTAAGTACTTCAAATGCATCTTTATAACCCTAACAAGCAAAGTATTTTCAGGTTCTTAACATTTACAGAGCACATAAATTAAATTAAGGGATTCTTAAGTTCTCTTACATATTTCAGTAATGTTTGAACTTAGTCACTTTATGTAAAACTTTTAAACTTAATTATCACAAGTCTATATCAATGTGTTCAACATAAATGGAAAATGCAAGGGGAATATCTAAGGTTTTCTTTTCTTTCTTTCTTTCTTTCTTTTTTTTTCTCTCTCTCTCTTTATTTCATTCATTCTTTCTCTGTTTTTTCTAAACAGGGTTTGTGCTGTCTTGGCTGTCTTGGAACTCACTATGTAGTCCACGCTGTCCTTGAACTCACAGAGACTCACCTGCTTCTGCCTCCCTGAGTGCTAGGATTAAAGGCATGCAACACCACTACCCTGATAGGTTTTCTTTTTTCATTGTTGCTTTTTTGAGGCAGGGTCTGGAACTCACAGGGATCTGCCTGCCTTTCCTCTTGAGTGCTGGGATTAAAGGTGTGAGCTACAGCACCTGGCTTTAGGTTTTCTTAACTGATCAAAATCTTTAGATTTCCTGAGCTGAGAGAGAATCCAACTGTTAAGAGCACTTGTTGCTCTTGCAGAGAACTAGAGTTTGGTTCCCATTACCCACATGGTAGCTCTCAACCATCCATAACTCCACATCCCCCTTCTGACCGCTGCAGGCACAAGGCATATATGTGGTAGACATACATACACACAGCAAGATACTCTTCCGCATCAGGTAATAAAATCAATCAAAAAAACTTAAATATAGAAAATCTCCAGATTTCCAATATAACAAATGTAAAAGGTGGTCCTATGACAGAAAATATATTCATATTATTTGTATATTAAAACTTTAGTATCATGAGGTAGATATACTTTATTTACCCACTTCTGAGATTGAGATTAGGTTGTAACATTCATATCTTAGGTGATTATATCAAAGCCACTGATGTTTCTTTAAGTCCTTTTTGAAATCATTAAAACAAGGATGTTCAAATCTATGCCTTCCAGATGGGGTTGACTTTTCAAACTGAAGTATCAACTTCATTGCCTGATTTCTGTAGAGAAAATTCTTCAAAATGTTCTCCGTCTACTTCATCAGCCTCTACATGGCTCACTGACTCCTCTGTCCCTTCAGATTCCTCCTGCTTCATGCCCATCTTCATCTGACTTTGCATAAAAATGAGGGCATAATTATAATTATATACATATAATATAATTATATGTACCTTAACACGTAAATGTACAACTACACATAGTAATGAATATTTATAAGTTTTACATACAGTTAATGAATATTCATAAGCTTTGATGCTGCTAAGTGGAAGTCAATGCACTTAAATGTTGAACTTCCTGCTTACAACTTGTGCTCCAACATGGTCTCTGCTGTGGTGTGACTGTCAGCCTGCCAAGGTTTTCCACTGATCTGTAGATCCTGGAGGATAGGGAAACAGACTTTTCTCTCATATCATGGTAACATAACCTTATATATTTCAGTGGCGTTAAGTATAGTTCCAAAAGATTATGGCTATCATGCGGGACTTTGGCTCAGGTTTCCGGCACATTGCCAGGCTATAAATAGCACTTAGTAAACGCTCGCTGGATAGTCTGATTACAAAGTGAATGGGTTGATGGATGATGTTTGCTGGCCACACAGCAAGCAGTCTTCCTCACATATGTGTATGTATACACAGATATCAATGTGTATATTCATCTTCTCATTTAAAGGCTTCAAATTTAGCAGACCCGGTAGACACAGACCCTGATGATCCAGGAGCAGACATAAGCCTCATGCATGACCTTGTGACATCCATCGAACTAAGCAGAATGCAGAAGAAGGTTAAGCACATCCTGCTTCACTGGCTGAATTACTACAGGTCCACATTGGGTAAGTCCTGGAATCCATTGCGTCATGAACCATTGCTCCACAATCCATGTTCCACAATCCATGCTCCACAATTCATGTTTCACAATTCATGTTCCACAATCCATGCTCCACAATCCATGTTTCACAATCCATGTTCCACAATCCATGTTCCACAATCCATATTCCACAATCCATGTTCTACAATCCATGTTTCATAATCCATTGCTCTACAATCCATTGCTCTATAGCTTCTTATCATGAAGTCTGCTGACGGCCTGCAGCAGGAAAACACAATGTAACTTTTAATTTTGTCTACTTTTTTGGAGAAGAAAATCTACTCAGCCACGGCTGTGTTTTCATAGGGAGAGCTCACACCTTCAAGCTCAATTCTTGGTCTCTGTACTAACACGTCAGTCTTTGTGTATATTGCTTGATTACTTATGCCGAGACAGGGTCACATGTTTAAATCTTCTACTGAATGTGCATCAACTCATGGCTGGTATTGATTACAGAACCTATCACAATCTTAGATGGTGGCTGGTGAGGAAACATAATTTCTTCTCATTATTCCTGGAAGTTAGGTTCTGTCGTCTCCACAAATACTAGGTCAGTGTGTTGGTTACTTTTCTGTGGCCATAGACCTAACAAGCACTAGCTTATAGGAAGGATTTACCTTGGCTCATGGTTTGAGAGGTTAGAGTGCACCGTGATGGGGAAGACTCATCGTGGCAAGACCCCATGGGTGGGACTCCATAGATCTCAATGGATAAGGAGCTAGAAAGTGGAGATGTTAGCACTTAGCTGGTTTCCTCTGATTTCCTTTTTTATGGAATCATTCAGGGTAGGTCTTCCCTCTTCAGCTAAACCTCTCTGGAAATGTCCTCAAAAACATCCAAGTAAGTTCTGAGCTCTTTGGCTAAGATCAAGTGAAAGATGCCCAGCAGTGTGTTTTCTGCTAATTCCAAATCCCCAGTCAAGTTA
The DNA here is from genome assembly GCA_004026605.1 of Ondatra zibethicus. Lineage (NCBI taxonomy): Eukaryota > Metazoa > Chordata > Mammalia > Rodentia > Cricetidae > Ondatra > Ondatra zibethicus. The sequence goes on from PVIU01020408.1 coordinate 6,393, forward strand.
ACAATGAAGATTTAATCATTAAATTAATCCAATTAAATTAATTATCCAATGACTGTTTGTTTGTTTGAGATTTCTCTGGTCTCTGTTTCTTGGTGTAGCCCTGACTGCCCTGGAACTCACTCTGTAGACCAGGCTGGCCTCAAACTCACAGAGATTCTCCTGCCTCTGCCTCCTGAGTGCTGGGATCAAAGGTGTGCGCCACCACCGCCCGGCCCATGCTCTATAATCTTACTTTGTATATTTCTGTCTGATCTTGTTCATTAGATGCTACTAGTCCTTTCGCTGTGTGCTCAAGGTCAAAAACGTGTCTGGGTGAAGCCTGCTCTCCTTGTTTTCTTTGTGATACACATCAGAACCTTTGTGAGCTCAGGGGCTCTTGACAACACTTTCAGTTTACAACTATAGGTCATTTTATACACTTTATTACAAGAAAGAAAGCCCAAAACTGCTAAGCACATGAAACTAATCCATGAGAAGGACAGCTGTTGACAATATGAAATCTGAAATTAAAAAAAAAAAAGCAAAATAGAGCTTGGTTTGAGCCCACCTGGGGCTGCGCATAACAGCTCAAGTTCTTTGTCGCTCTGCGCCTGTGGCCACGAAAGGGCCACGGACATTGGTTTTGGGATGACAACTAACATTTATCAAGTAAGCAAATTCACAGGGATGGAACAAGCATTGGTTATAGGCCAAATCAAAGGCAACTTTCTCCATCTGAGGAGTTCATTTGTTACATACTGTCGCACACAGTAGAGTTTCCCAAAGACTTTGCCACAGATATTTTACACGAAAACCGAAAAACGCAAATACCTCTCAGGGGCGCCCGCTGGGCTGGCATAATGGAGTCTTTGGGATAGCTGATTCTACTTACAACCAGCCTAGTAGATTTGCCCAGTGTGCCAGGTAGTACAATACTTTACCAAAGTTTTTTTTCTTTTATTTTTGAGGTTATAATATAGTCATCACCTCTCCCTTCCCTTTCTCCCATCTTATAGACCCCTCCTTACTCTTTTTCAAAATCATGGCCCCTTTTATCATTAACAGTTGTTACATGATTATACGTATATGCATATGTATTCTTACATGTAACCTGCTCAGTCTGCTTAAAACATATGTATGTTTTCAGGACTGACTGCTTGGTACTGGACAGCCAATTGGTGTGCTCCTCCCCGTGCAAGACTGTCTCTCCCACTCTCGGTGTGCCTTAGTTGCCTGTAGATCTTGGTGTGGGACTGAAGCCCCCGAGCTTTCCCCGTCCATTCTGACATTTTTATCGGTGCCACCCTAATTTGGCTCATGTTTAGGCAGCCGTGTTGTAGAGACTTTCTGGATGTAACTTCTGCCATTATTAGGAGACATAAATGCATTGCTTTTTAACATCAAATTTTCTATTACAGGAATCTGTGTCATGTGACTTTATGATTTCCTACATGACAGAAACAAGCTGGGGAAGCAGAAGTCCCTATGTAGCCTGATAAATGTATAGTTATCAAAAGCCAAATAGACCTTTTCGTTCCTAACTCTTCCTTTCTCTAGCCGGGTAAATTTGGAATTATCGTGATATTATGAAAACAAGAATACCTTGGTATCCATAGGGGTTGGTTGTAGGACACCTCTGGATACCAGAATCTGAGGTTGCTCAAGTTCCTCTTATGAAATGCTGTTCTAGTTTCAGAAAACCTACAGACACCTTCCTCCATATTTTCAATTATCACTGTACCTTTAATTCCTAGTGCAGTGTGAATGTTGTTGTACCACCTTGTTTATAGAATGGTGATGGGGGTGGAGGAGACGCCTGTGTATTCAGTACGGTTGTAACTGAAACATACATGTTGTTAGTATTCAGGCATCTGTGCTGGCCTGACCTTGGGGTTCTGACAGGATTACGTCCTCAGCAGCAGCCACTAAGAGCACCTCCTGTGCACATTCGCTATGTTCCCTTTTTAAAGGGCCCTGCCCACCTCCTGTCTCTCTCTCTTTCTCTCTGTCCCTTTTTCTTTCTTTCTCTGCTTCTCTGCCTGTCTCTCTGTCTCCCCCATCTCTCCCTCTTATTGCTCCTGTCCCCAGAAGCCGCTCTCCCCCCCTCCCCTTCCCTTTTTTTACATCCCACTCTATTGCATGGCGTCTTTTTTATTTTTACACCACTTTTTTAAAAAAAAATTACAACACATGTAATTTTAAAATACATTTTAAAATGATTGACAGAATCATGTTTGATTGAATCATTTTGTGTTCGGCTTTTCTTTGCTGCGATGAATACCCAAGAAAAGCCATTTAAAAGAAGAGAGATGTGTTTATGTTCTTAGCTTGCTTTTAGAAGTTTCTGCTCAGTAGATGGCCCCATTTTGACCCTAAGGTGATGAGGCAGAACAGCTCAGCCATGGGCATGGTGGAGGGGAGCTGCCCACTCTATGGCAGACAAGAGCTGGGGTAGGGGAGAGGAAACTGATGAACAGATTGAAGAGACAATGTACCCTTCCAAGGTTCTCCTCCAATGGCCTACTTCTTCTACTGAGGACTTAGACTCCTACCTTCATGACCTCTCAATAGTACCATCAAATTATGAATCTGTCAATGGATTCATCTATTGATATAGATCAGGCCTTCATCATCCAAATCACTCCCCAAAGCCCCATCTCTGAATATTTGTACTGGAGATCAAGTCTTCAACGAATGAGCCCCCCCTTTTTTTTTAAGGCGCAGGTTGGGCAGGGGCTCTTTTCAAGACAGGATTTCTCTGTGTAGCCCTGTCTGTCCTGGAACTTGCTCTGTAGACTAGGCTGGCCTTGAATTCAGAGATTCACCTGCCTCTGCCTCCCAAGTGCTGGGATTAGAGGCATGCACCAGCACCACCTGGCACAAATGAACCTTTTGAAGGGGACACTTCATACCCATAAAGCCTTCCATTCAAACCCCATGGATACAAAGGCTGCATTATGAGGATACTGAGTAGGATTATATATTTTAAATACTTGACTCATTCCCTGGCACAAGGTAAACACAAACTCTTCTGGGTTGTGTTTGTTAATGACCTAGATATCTTCTTTGCTTACAACACCCATGCTATGTTTCCTCAGAGAAGACAATAGGTCCCTACGTCAGGGGTGGCGGTGGTGTCAATGGAGAGGAGAATTTCTATGTGACAAAGAAATATCCCAGCTATGGCACCCAGTATAATGTCTCCAGCTCGGCCTCCAGGCATCTCTGTCCTCCTGAAGATGTTTAGTGGAATATGTCCTGTTCTCATTTCAGGCCTGGAATCCCTGCATGTCTGCCGACTGCCCACATTTGCAAAAAAAGCGGCCAGGAAACCCAAGGTTTCGTTTGCAATACCTGCTCTGACTCAAAGTGCAAAGGAAGCGGATTGGCACAAGGAGTATCTCCGCTACAGAAATAACTTCCTGACCCTGAAGGAGTTCTTCAAGCCTTCCCCTTACCACTACATCCACAGGACCTCAACCATCAGCCCGTGTTCCCGGTAACCAGCCTCCTTATTTTCACCACCTGACATCTGGCTCAAGCTTGAGAACCATTAGATCAGTGGTTCTCTGTAGTAAAGAAGGAGCCGGCCTGCTTTTGGTCCTGGACGCCTGGCTCCCGCCGCCTGGCTAGCTTATACCCGAAATAATTACACAGAAATTGTATTCATTAAATTACTGCCTGACCTATCATATCTAGCCTCTTCTCGGCCAACTCTCACTCCTGATCTAACCCATTTCTATTCATCTGTATTCACCACAAGGTCATGGCTTACTGGGAAGGCTTCTAACCAGTGTCCATCTTGGGCAGGAGAAACATGGCGTCTGCCCCACTGCCTTCTCTCTCCCAGCATTCCGTTCTGTCTACTCCGCCCACCTAAGAGCTGCCCTATCAAAAGGCCAAGGCAGTGTCTTTATTCAACCAATGAAAGCAACACACAAACAGAAGGACCTCCTACACCAGTTCTCAGCCTTCCTAATACTGCAACCTTTGAATACAGTCACTCGTGTTGTGGTGACCCCCAGTCATCAAATGATTTTGTTGCTACTCCATAACTCTAATTTTGCTACTGTTATGACGTGTAACATAAATAACTAATATGCAGGATATCTGGGATGTGACCCCCCCAGGGGTCATAACCCACAGGTTGAGAACCACTGCATTAGGTCAGCCTTACTTTCAGCTCTTTCATGTTGGCCTAGTAGGGCCCTCTAGGTGTTTAACGACATGTGCAGGCTGGGTTAGGGATTGCCACCCGCAGGTTTCTCACGAATGTGGAAAGGCCTCATGGATGCAGCTTAGGAGAGAAAGGGGTCTATTCTCATATGCAGCTTTAGGAGATACACCTCCACCATGGCAGGGAAGGCACAGCAGGGGGTGTGGGCCAGTCTTTGGTGGGGGCTTTTCCACATCTCGGTGCATCAGGAAGCAAAGAAAATGTAATCAGAAGCAGGGCCAGCCTATAACCCTCGATACCCTACCCCGAACAACCCATCTCTGCCAGCCGGGCCCGCATCCTCCAAACACGGTACCAGCTGCAGACCGGGAGCCTAACACATAACAAGACTGTAGGGGAACGTTTCCTATCTAAACCATAACACGTACTTATTAATGGCAGTCCTAAAGCTGGAATCCACTGACACACGTAGATTCAAACCCCCAAGCTCTCTCTTCTCTGCTTTCTAATATGGCTTCTCATTTAGCAGCGGAATTTGAATGACTCGGGAACCAAGTCTTACTTTGTCTTCACCTGTTTGGACAAACACGTGTTTAGAAACTCGTTGTGCTGTTCACCCGTCTTGCCTGTCGTCATCACGTGTGGCACGCGTGCCCGTTTACCTTTCCTCATTTGCCAGCTCTCTCAGGGAACTGTGGCCCTGTTTTGTTCATCAGCACAGAAGGAACCTTGTTCTCCAGGCCTCTGTGTCTCTGGGCAGACGGAGGTTGCTAAAGCGGGGGCTTTGAGAGGGTTCTAGGCTGGCTCTGATCCTGATGCCGTTTTCTTTGCTTCCTGATTCTTCAAGATGAGAACACGCCACCACCAAAGCTAAACAGGGGCACTCCCCGCCAAGTAGAGAAGTCTGTGATGTCAGCTCCAGCTGGATCTAGGGAGCATGGGAAGGGGGGACACTGCCACAAGGACTGCTTGGTCCCTTAACTGGGTGGAAACCTCGGAAGCCAGGGAAGGTTCGGCCTCCTTGCGCATGCGCTGCAAACCACCCCTGCGCACACCTGGCGAGGCCCCAGCCTAAAACTGTTCCAATAACATTTAAAAAGAAAACAGCTTGAAAGAAAACCCGTAAGTGCGATTAGAATGTGTTTTGTGCATTTCTAATACTAATGGATTTTCAGCTTTTATTATGTTTAAAACTAAAACATCATTGCATTATTTTTCTCCTTCCCCTTTTTCCCTCCAACCCCTCCCATGTACACTCATCTTGCTAAACATATAGGTACAACCTGTTCAGTCCATTTTGTGTTACTTGTATATAGATGGTTTCAGGGCTGGCCACTGGTACTGGACAACCAATTAGGGAGCTCATCTCTGGGGCAGACTATGGCCCGCACTCTTGGCATTTCTTAGTTTCCTGTAGTTCTTTGTCTAGGGCTTGGGGCCCCATGAAATGCTCCCCTTCCATGTTAGCAAGTCTTATGCTGTCACACTTCTTCAGGTCTTGTCTGAGCAGCCATGTTGCTAAGGTATCATGGGTGGAGCCTCCCTGTGGTTTCTAGGAGACACAATCTCACAGCAGCTTTCCTAGGGCCTCCCTCTTCCAGTCTTTCTGCCCCTTCTTCAGCGATGTCCTCTGAGCGTCAGCTGCAGGAGTTGTGTTAGATAGAGACAGATCACCTGGGGCTTGGTACCCCATGATCGCTTGTTCTTTGTATTTCGACTATTTGTGGTTTTCTGTAATTGTTTCATTTTGGGTTTTGTTGTTGTTTTTTGAGATAGGGTTTCTCTGTGTAACAGCCCTGGCTGTCCAGGAACTTGCTCTGTAGACCAGGCTGGCCTCGAACTCACAGAGAGCCGCCTGCCTCTGCCTCCCGAGTGCTGCGATTAAAGGCGTGTGCCACCACCGCCCGGCTCATTTTGCTGCAGGAAGTTTCTTTGGTGAAAGGCTGAGCAGTTGGAGCCTTGTCATCGCACCTCAGTGATGCTGTGACATAAAGCGGTGCCTTGAAACGGCTGGTCACGCACTGACTGACGGCCGCTGTTATCAGTCACTTCCAGGTGTGTGGCCAGGTGCGGTCAATGAGGGCTAGCCTTGGCTGACATCCTCCAAAGGCTTCGAGTCTTCAGGAAGAGATGGTGTGGAGCGTGAATACATAGAAGAACAGCAATAACATGTTAGCAGAGCAGTAAAGCTAGAATGGGAGACGTGCTGAGGAAGGAGAGTATTTTAGACAGGGAGAGTGTCCGCGTCCGTGTGTGTGTGTGTGTGTGTGTGTGTGTGTGTGTGTGTGTGTTACTTTTCTCTTGCTGTGAGACAATACTATGATCAAAATCAACTTAAGGAAAAAAAGTCTATTTTGGTGTACTCTTCTAGTAGCCTAGAGCCCAGGAATGGTGGGGAAGTCAAGGTATACATGCCAACAGGAGCAGGACGTCGGCTGATCACATTTCATATGAACACAGGAAGCATCCAGAACTAACAGGACATGAGCCAAGCTATAAACCTGCAAAGCCCCGCCCCTAGTGGTCTATTTTCTCTAAAAAGACTCTACCTCCTGAAGGTTCCATAACCTCCTCAGACATACTGCAGATGAAAACCAAGTGCGCGAATGCGTGAGCCTAAGGGAGGTATTTCTCTTCAAACAATAACTATGTGTGTGTACATAAACACACATACACACACATATGTGTGTATATATATATACACACACACAAACATACATATGAGATGCTGAGGTTGGGGGATTGAACATCCAGGGTCTTGCACACACCCAACACTGAGTGTTAACACCAACGCTACCCCCTAATACTGAGCTGCAAAGGAGGATGGCTTAGGAAGCTTTTGCATAGAGTCGTGGGTTCAGGTAGAGGGGGGTGAGTATTTCAGCTGAGGAATGAGGACAGTGTGGAATCCTGTGGCTGCCAGGGGTGGTTACAATTTACTGACCTCCACTCTCCACCAGGGACTAGCACACAAGTCCTTTCGGGTTTTTACTCAACCTGCCTGTGTTGAGCTGTAAGTAAGCCCCTGCTGTGGTCCTTCCTTACTGTGGTGCCTGCCCCTCTTTAGAGCCAGACATGCTGGGGCTCAGCTAACAGAGCAGCACAGTGAGTATACGGGCAGAGACCCGTAGACAGGATGATGCAGGCAAATCAGCGGGATGCTGACCAGCGTGGTACTGCTGAGCTTAGGGGGTGGCAGACAGACAGACAGATAATAAGCAAGTGTTCAGAAAGACCTAAGGTATGATATACGAGAACCAACAACTACAGGGGGAAGGGGCCAAGAGGAGGTCAACAATTGCAGAGTGTACTTTATCAGGAACTTGTGGACAGAACAGTGTCACATATGAAAGAAGGATCTCTGTACCCTACTGCAGGAGGAAGACAGTTACATAGTGGGTGTCTTAGTTAGGGTTTCTATTGCTGTGGTGAAACACCATGACCAAAAAGCAAATTGGGGAAGAAAGGATTTATTTGGCTCACACTTCCAGATCACTGTCCATCACTGGAGGAAGTCAGGACAGGGACTCAAGCAGGCCTGGAATCTGGAGGCAGAGGCCATGGAGGGGTGCTGCTTACTGACTTGCTCCTCCTGGCTTGCCCAGCCTGCTTTCTTATAGAACTCAGGATCACCAGCTCAGCAATGGCACCACCCACAATGGGCTGGGCCCTCCTCCTTCAATCACTAAGAAAATGCTCTATAGCCTGATCTTGTGGAGGTATTTTCTCAACTGAGGTTCTCTCCATTCAGATAATTCTAGCTTGTGCCAAAGTGACATAAAATTGGTCAGCATAGTGGGCAAAGTTGGACTGAGGCCAACTTGAATGCATAGTAGCTTTCTTGGAAGGCGTCGGCATGTTAAGAATTTGTTAAGAAATATCCGTGAGTCAGTGGGCAGCCAGACCTGTTCAAATGGCCATCTTAAGGTCTTAGTATACCCTGTAGGGCTCAGGCTGCATGCTAGGGTCACCCAGCAGGAGAATGTAGCGGGAAGGATCATGATGGCTAGTGTAAGGAGCAGGAAGGATAGCTTGGGAGTTAAGAGTACGCACTGCTCTCACAGAAGGCTCACGTTTGGGCCCCAGCATCCACACCGTACAGTTCACAACCACCTGTAACTCCACTTCCAGGGGGATCTGACTCCTCTGGCTTCTGCAGGCTCTACACTCAAGTGCACACCCTCCAACCCCCACCCACACGCATATACATTGCTAAAACTAAGTCTCTTTTTTACAAGATGGCTGTAGTCCTGTCAAGTTGGGTCCCTATAGCAGGGTCAGTAGTCTGTATTCGTGTAGTGCCTTGAGCTGTATGCAAAAGCAAGCAAGATTCACCAACTCTCAAGCCTGCAGTGGTGAAGCAAGCAGGCACTGTGCAAGGCAGCTCCGTGCATCAAAATTCCCCCAGGGAAGTAAAAACACAATTCACATTTAAAGGTCAGCTTGTTTTCATGGCTGGGTAGCATAGGTGTCAGTGAGACCCTGAAGAGACTGATACTCAGTGGGGCCTTCGTTTCTGTTTACAAAACGTAGCAAAAGTTGTAGGTCCACACTTAGACTTTAAATCTTGAAGGAAAAGGGCATCAAGCCTTCACTTACCCATGAATCAGCAATGCTAGAGAAAGCCCATCTTCAGTGGGATCACTGCTCTTTATGGTTATCTTGCTGGGGTTCAGTTCCTGCTAGACCCTGTGTGTGATGGGCAGACTATTCAAACTAAATATGTTAGCCTCTGGGGTCACTCTCTTTGAAACCCGCACAGTCTATTCATAGACAGAACAACTAACTCAGAAGTAAGCTATAGGAATGGCATCTTCAGGAATCATTGAGATGGCGGACTAGGGTGGGAAACAGGCATACAAGTTCAGGTTCCAACTCTATTATTTATGTTTGTGGAGTTTGGGTCAAATTATTGACCTTTTAGAACCTCGTTTTTCCTAGTGTAAGTGTCTGCCCTCTGCTTCTAGCTATAAGAGAGGAAAAGCAAGTGTCTTGCAGACCAGCCTTGAATGCATTCTTCCTGCATGTGTTAAACTGCAGTCCACACTGATCTTACGCTACTGGCCACTAAGTGTAATGTTTGACCTGCATAGCTGAAAGGCTCACATTTGTTTGTTTAGCATATTGACAGATGCTGTCCAAAATGCTTTACCGATGCACCTACCGGTGACTTGGGGTTCACTTTCTGCCCTTTCAACTCTTTAACCTGACTCCTAACCATTCTGTTTCTAGGCTTCCTCTTCTCACTAAAAGGAAGGATTTGTCATTTTCTTCCCAGCTGGCTTGTCCTGTGGTCCTGAGGAAGATGATGTGTGGGGAGGATGGGGACATATGCAGATGTAGCTGTCACGTCATCCCCGAAGTGACAGACCTAGAGTATGACCACCTCATTGGCAACCAGCTCTCCCGTATGGATCAGATCATTGTCATCTGCGTGTTCTCAGCTAAGAGAGAGGACAAGACGATAGAAGAAGTGACCGACCTGTACAAGGAGATGAACAAATCCAGAAACATGCCGTGCATTCAGGTGAGCGTTCCACGGTCAGAGTGTGGGGAATGTTTGCTCATGTGTTTCCTTGTAAGACATCCCCTCAGACACATCGAGGATCATAGAAGGACTTTTGGCTTCCCGTCTTTGTCTTCTGGCATTATAATACATTTGTACATCAAAGGTTGCGAATCTTAGTGGCATTGCTCTGGTTTGGATATGCTTTTTCTCTCAACAAGAGTACTAGAAAGGGCCTGGTGGAGGTGATTGCATCCTAGGGGCACAGTCCCTAGAAAAGGTAAGTACCTTACTTCTGGAGTTTTCTAGGGCTCACGGGACCATATTAGTTCTTATAGCCATTATAAAATTAGACCATCCCATGCATCTGGTTCCTTCTCCAGGCAGGCATTTTCCCCTATATTTCTCTACCATGTTGTAAGGCAGCCAGGGAGAGGACCCTCCTCAGAGATCTTCCACAATCATGAGCCAAATAAACAACTTAAAAAAAATAGACATACTTTACCTACTGTCAGGTCTTTTGCTATGGCAAGACAAAATGGGTTAAAACAGGTAGTATTATGGAGTATGTACAGCACCTATATATTACCACTCAGATGAAGATAAAGAATATTTCCAGGCCTGAAAAAACTCTTCTCTTTCCGGTCTCTTCCCAGTAAATAATCCATTAAACTAGCCAAGCCCAGGTAATCATATTCTTATTCCTTTGTATGCATAAATTAGTTTTATCTTTTCTAGAAGATCACTGTATGCTTTAAAAAAAAACACAAGGTATAACTTCCTCTGCCAGAAGATAGGAACAGTAAAAACTATCCATCTGCCAATATCCTCCCATTCTGTCCGTGGCAGACATCATTAATCTATCCATCTGCCAATATCTTCCCATTTTATATCTGTGGCAGACATCACGAATCCATCCATCCATCTTCCAATATCTTCCCAATCTGTCTGTGGCAGATATCACTAAACCATCTATCTATCTGCCAATATCCTCCCATTATGTCTGTGACAGACATCACTAATCCATCTTTCTTTTCAGCAGAGCCCAGTCTGGATGCTATACTCTTTTTCTACTCCAAGCAGTTATTACCAATTGCTCTTAGTAGCCTTGTGCGAAACCTCATTAATTCTCTCTGGCTTTATTACTGTACCTTTCTCCTCCCACAAATGGCCCTTCTTTTCCATCCAACTGCTCCTGCTCATCTGAGGCCTTTGTTATCTCTGGTTTTACTGTTTCTAGCCTTTCCTACTTCTTACAGGGACTTATCCTCTTCCTTCTCCTCTAAGGCATGGTTCTCAACCTTGCAAACGCTTCAACCCTTTAATACTGTTCCTTGTGTTGCCTTGACCCCCACCCCTAACCATAACATTATTTTGTTGCTACTTCATAAGTGTGATTTTGCTACTGTTTTGGATTGTAATGCAAATATCTGATATGCAGCCCCCAGGTTGGGACCTGCTGCTAAAGAACTTCCCTTTGGATGCAGTTCAGGTTCCTCCTGCTTGACTGCCCACGCTAACCCCAGAACTGCTCTTAGGGGATGACTCAGACACACAGTGCTTGCTCTTGAGTGGGTTGACCCTGCAAAAGCCTAAGACCTGGACCCTGTCAAAGCACTCACTGTTTCTGTTGAGTTGTCTTTGGGGTGCTGCCCTCCATGTTTCCTGAGCAGCTTCTGGAAAGTGCGTCATTCTTTGCTACAGATCTAGTAGCCTTGTCTGGAACCCAGTAGGAAAAATCATCTCTCTGAATGAGAAACTAGAAGGCTTTACTTCCCTGGTTTTTTTTTTTCCCTCCCTGGTTACAGAATGATTGACAGTCATCTGGGCTTCTCCTTTGCTTTTGCTTATACATTCAGGACAAAGCTCAAGATTGCGCGGTAACGAACAGGTAAAAAACGTACAGACTGCTGGGTGTGGCAGCTCGCGTTTTCAATCTTTCAGTCCACAGCGAGCGGCCAGGTATTTCTACTGGAGTAGGGCAGGCAGAGTCTACAATTTTGGGCTTGAGGACATGAATGCTGTTGAATGGAGCAAAAGGTCTTTCGGTTATGTTTTAGTATGGTAGAGCAGAGGGGTCTTTTGATTCCAGAACTCAGGGGGCAGGTAGATCTGTGTGAGTTCAAGGCCACCTGGTCTACATAGTGAGTTTGAGGCTACCTGGGACGACATAGTAAGATCCTGTCTCAAGAACAAAACACAATCTAAAAAAACTTAAAAAGCAAAATAAATAAATAAATAATAAAACCTAAAAAGCAAAACCAACCAAACTAACAGAGCAAGCAACAATAAAACCCAAACCCAACCTCTCTTCCTCTCTTTTCTTTTCCTGTAGAGTCATTTGGATTCCTTTCGGTTGCTCAAATACGATGTCACATCTGCATCTAAGTTTATGGAACCTGGTTGCCCACTCCTAGTTCGAAGACACAATCTCACCCCGGGAATTTTTTTGGTATGTGTGTGGGATACATAACTCTGAGCCACCCGTTGACTATGTGGATTGCCTGACTCAAAGATCACTCAGGACCAATAGCAGGCTGAAGAGAAAGCAGAAATAGCTTCACTGGAATCCTTATAATAGCGCTGAGCATAGCCCTGCTTGACTGCTTGATTATTCTGACTGCTATTTGGATGAAGTTAGAAATTAGACCCTCTAAAAATTGAGGGGTCAAGTCATCCCCCTTGTGAGTTGATATGGAGATTACTGAAATGACTAGAGTCAGCTCTCGCCTGTAAGAAGTTTATGTAAATTGGGCTGTGGTGGCACACACCTTTAATCCCAGCACTAGGGAGGCAGAGGCAGGAGGATCTCTGTGAGTTTGAGGTCAGCCTGGTCTACAGAGCGAGTTCCAGGAATAGGCTCCAGAGCTACACAGAGAAACCCTGTCTCAAAAAACAAAAAAGTTTATGTATGGAGGCTGGAGAGATAGCAATGAAGTTAAGAGCACTGGCTGCTGCTCTTCCAGAGATCCTGAGTTCAATTCCCAGTAACCACATGGTGGCTCACAACCATCAATAATGAGATCTGGTGCCCTCTTCTGGTGTGGAGGTATATATGCAGGCAGAATACTGAATATACCATAAATAAATCTTTTTTTTATATAAAGCCTATGTAATAAGACAGCTGAGGAAATAAGTATATAAAAAATTATATAAGGATATATAAAATCGAGTAGAATAATTGCATGAGTAAGACAGCCTTGTGAGGTAAAGTATGAACTTTGAAAGCAGACTGAGTTCCAACCTGGGTTCCACTGCTTGCCTGTGTGACCTCAGGCAGATTACTCCGCCTCCCGTACAAAAGGGAGTGGTTGATAGACATATTTTCATAGCTTTATCTAGGGGAATGCGATATACTACTTTTCTTGTGTGATGAAAGACATGAAATAATTATCTTGTGTTTTTAAAAATGGATAATGAATTCATAAGAAAAAATGGATAATGAAGTCATTACTAGAAACATCCAGCAAAGCAATTAAGCTTGGTCCGCTCCTGGCACAACATGGGCATCTAATAAATGTTAATCCCCCTGTTGGGTTGTCTGCCACCACGGATTAGGTTTGACTTCTCTAGAAAACAATCATCTGAACAAGGCATGGTGGCTCACACCTTCTATCCTAGCACTATGGAGGATGCAGAGGCAGTTGGGTCTTGGTGAGTTCGAGGTCAGCTTCCTCTACAGAGCAAGTTCCAGGATAGTCAAGGCTACACAGAAAAACCCTATCTTGAAAAATTTAAAAAAAGAGAAAAAAAGGAAAAATAAAATGAAAAGAAGCATCTTCATTTAAAAAGAAATCCTCTCTAGATGATTTTCATGAGAAGCCATGGCCTGGATCGTCTTTCACCCTTCTGCATTTCAGACAAACTCACAAGTTCATCTCTAGTCAACAGATGCAAACCAGTGAAGTTGATTTAGAAACACTAAGAAGCCAGGCCCGGTAGTGCACACCTTTAACCCTAGCACTTAGGAGACAGAAGCAGGCAGAGCTCTGTGAGTTTGAAGCTAGCCTGGTCCACATAATGAGACCCTGTCTCAAAGATGAAGGAGGAGGAGGAAAGGGAGGAGGAGAAGAAGAAAAGGAGGAGGAAGATGAGGAGGACTGCCATTGTATTACTTATCGTTCTCAGTGCTGTGACAACAGTAACTTAGGGGGTTTGCTGTGGCTCAGTCTGGGGACGGGGCCCATCGTGGTGAACAGGACAAGGCGGGGAGATCTTGAGGCAGCTGGTGGGTTAGGAAGCAGAGAGAGACAAATGCTGCTTATTCATGGGATGGTGGCACCCACATTCAAGGTGGGTCTTGTCCCTTCAGTAAAACATCTTCAGAAATGCCCTCACAGACATGCCCATTGGCTCACAGACAATTCTAAATCCAGTCAATTCCACCAAAAAAGATGAACCATCGTGGCAATCAATATTCATAGGTTTTACGCTATATCCAGACACCATGCTAAGTAATTTCTGTGTTTTATTATCTAAATAGTAAAAGTAACTGGGGCATGGCGGTGTGTGCCTTTAATCCAAGCTCTCAGGATTACCACAGGTTAAAGGTCAATTTGTGTTATGTCAGCAAGACCCTGCCTTTCCCCTGCCGAAGGAAGGAAGAAAGGAAGGAAGGAAGGAAAGAGGAGGGGAAGGGAGGGAAGGGAGAGAAGGAGGGAAGGAGGAAGGAGGAAAGAGGAAGGAGGTAAGAGGAAGGACATCCTTTCAGTAACTCAGAGGGTAGGTGCAATCCTGATGCTGTTCCTGATGGAAAGATGTAGAAAGGGAGACTCAGATGAAGCAATTCATCCAAGATCCAGGAACTAGCAAGTGACAAAATCAGAGAGAGCTTTCAAGAGACAGAATCAGAATTCAAATCCACATCCTCTCCCCCACATGGAGAACGTTGTTAATGAACGACTCTACAAGAGCTCCTATGAGGTAATAGTCCAACCTTGCTCCTTGGACAGCACAAAGTGACAGAAAATGCTCGTGCCGTGTGTGGATGAGCGTCAGCCTGGGAGAGGGTGTGACCTGAAGCCCACACTTAGCAAGAAGGCTCAGAACCTCTTGGCTAATTGCTATGAGTGCCAAATGACATTCAGATAGGAGAAAGGGTCTCAGGAACATGAGACAGGCCAGAAGTTTATCCTGCCGTCATCGAAGACAGATGGAAAACAGAGAACGTTCACCTATTGATTTCACTATAGGGAAGTCAATCATTTTTTCCTCAGATTTAACCCCCAAATAGATTTTCAGTTTTTAAAATGCAGACTGCTGTCAAAGTAAACAGTGAGTCATTCTGTGTGGTGGGACAGTCACTCGACACACCCGGCTATCACCGATGATCGCCTAGCTCCTGTCTGCCTGTTAGATTCTGGGAGTCTCGGCAGAAGGGATCGGTTGATCTGCAGCCCGGGTTTCCTGTGACTTTATCGTTGGGGAGCAAAACAGAAGGAATCAGCACGACGGAAATGCACGTCTTGGTTGGGATTTACCTGTGACATCTCGAGCCAAGGCTTCCAAGCTGAAGATGGCACGGATCCCAGCAGAGGAAATGAACACTCACCCCTGATCCTTGGAAACAACCAGGTTCCTGTTTAAATCCTGGCTGTGATACTGAGAAGGCTTAGGCCTCAGCCTGCTGAACTCTCTGCCCACTGGGTGACAGTGTTGATCCACTGGAAAGAAATGGGCCTTGTTCCTGAGCCAAAAAAAACCCTCCAGGCCCCTAAAAGGGAAGACTGCAGGCAGATGGTGTTTGGAGGGCAGCTGGACGGACGGACGCAAGCTCGGCTTTGGTTCTTGGAACGAGGCTGAGTGGATTTATGTTTTATCTTTCAGTGGAAAGTGTGGGGGAAGGATCCTCTGTTGTCGCTGGGGATAGATATGCTCTCTATGGTAAACAAACCTCCATTTTTCTAATAGTTTAACGAGGGCCGGAAGCTCACAAAGAGCACTGCAGAAGCTGAGCCGACAATCCATGGCAGCTGTCACTCTTGGCCAGGGAGGATTTATTTTCCAGGCATGCATGCGTCTGCTAGGCCAGGGCTCTGAGGAGGAACATGACTGTCTTCAGGAAACGTGGTCAAACCGCCAGATCGCAGTTTACATTGTCCTGTCTCTTCTGGATTGATCCCTGTCTTTGAGGGGGAAGCACACCCCAGTGGGACATATTGGGAAGCTCCTGACTCAGGTGACTGGAAATTGGTGGAAGTGTGCTGTGAAGGATTCCGACGAGGAGGGGGTCGCATTGCCAGGCAGGCCCCATGTCGAGGGAATGAGGTGACTTGCTTCAGGGAGCTTTTGAAAAGGCCTGTAGGGGCTGCTGTTTGCTCTCTCCCCCATTCCCTCCTCCCCAACATGGAGTGGAAAGAATCATAATTCATGACACACCGATGCACTACCGTGCTTGGTGAGTGACAGCCTTTGTGCTGGTGCCTGCAGCTTTTGAATCAGGTTGAGGCTAGAATAGAATACGCAAGAAAAAAAATTTGCATCCCCAAACTATTTTAGTCCATAAAACATTCTCTTTAATGTCATTTGGTCCAATCTATTTGTGCTAACCTAACATGTTTATAATTTAATACATTTAGTGAAGTTTTTTTGTTTGGTTGGTTTGTTTTTTGTTTTTCAAGACAGGGTTTCTCTGTGCAATAGCCCTGGCTGTCCTGGAACTCACAGGACAAGGCTGTAGACAAGGCTGGCCTTGAACTCACAGAGATCCACCAGCCTCTGCCTCCCAAGTGCTGGGATTAAAGGTGTGTGCCACTAATGCCTAACATAATTTTTTTTTAAATAGCAAAAGGTTTTGACAGTGAAATTCCACTGACACTGCAGTTTTGGTGTTGTATCCCACTGATGTCTTTTAGGGGGTTTCTGCTGGTGTCCTGAGATGAGAATTAGTTCTGGGGTGAGAATTAGAGGCACACACCAGCTCAGCTCCATTCCCACTGAGTAACACTTCACACACTGAGTAACGCAGAGCCCAGGGCCACAGAGGGCAGAATTCCATCTCTGCAGCCCAAGTCACTTTCCTCCACTCTTCGGATGTCTAAGGCCTCTTGTGTGCTACACCTGTCAGTGTGAGCCTCCACAGGGCAAACTGCACCCATGAACATTTGATTCCCTTCAGTGTGTGCTAAAGACATTTTGTTCAGGCTTTGGTAGGCTTACCCAGCAGGGACCTGTAGAGAGGACAGGAGGATTTCTGAAAGGTGTCCTTCAGCAGCAAAGGTTGAGTAACTTCAGGGGACTCGCCCATGGGCAATGGACTCTTCCAGGTTCTTTATGTGTACATTGAGCTGGGGGTTGCATGAGATGATCTCAAGGCATCCCTCAGTTCAACAGTCAAATCTGAAAAATGCATGTTCCATGTAGCCCTGTCAGGGCCAGTTGCATTCCTGCCTGATGGTTGAGCACGTCAACAAAAGATACATCTTTCAGGCAAATGATGGGGGAAGTGGCTTTTACCATGCCTGTCAGAAAGTCAGAGTGGGGCATGATGACTTGGGCCTGTAATCCCAGCACCTGGGAAACTGAGGTAACAAGATCGCTATGAGCTGCAGGCCAGTCTGGGCCAAAGAGAGTCAGTTGATATTAAAAAAAAAAAAAAGGAAAAGATAAGGAAGAGCAGATGGAAGGAAGGGAGGAAAAAGAAAGAAAGAAAGAAAGAAAGAAAGAAAGAAAGAAAGAAAGAAAGAAAGAAAGAAAGAAGGAAGAAAGAAAGAAAAGAATGAGTTGCTGTGGCCAGGCTTAAGATACAGGGCTTCAGGGAGAAGCTCAAACAAAAGATCTGGACACAAGTGACTGAAAAGATAAATGTAGGGACTGGTTAGGGGTTAGAGAAGCTACAGAATGAAACGTGAGGTTTCTTGGAACACTGGTGGATGCAACATTCCAACTATTCAGGGTGAAGAAGGGAAGGTTGACTTGGCCCAGGAGTTTTGAGACTAGCCTGGGCAACACAGACTCAATGAAGAAAGAGGAGGATAAGGAAAGAAGAAGGAAGGAAGGAAGGAAGAAGAGGAGGAGGAGAAGAAGAGGAAGAAGAGAAGGAGAATGAAGAGGAGGAGGAGGAGGAGGAAGGAGCAGAAGCTGCTGCAGAAATTATCTCAAGGTTGGTTAGTGGTGGGTAAAATGAACCACATACAAATGTATTTTAACAAATACAATCTCTTGGTGATAATAGTTATGACACCAAGAATGTAAGTCAACAGTCTTTGGACCCATTAAAACAACCCTTCCTGTATCACCAGACTGCTCCTTGCCATTCTTAGGAAACAGTCTGAGGAACTCGGTTTCTTAAGATTGGTTATTTACATTCGAGCTAACATAAATACACACTTTATGCTAGCTCGAATGTAAATAACCAATCTTTTTTTTTTCCAAATCAAATATGCACTAGCTGTGATTGTTTAACTGCAAGGAATGGCTTCAACAATAGGTCGCATGTACTGTTGAACTGAAGAACTACAGGGTTTTAGAATTTCATTTCACCACAACCCAGTGAGAAACAAGTCGGGGGCGGAAGGAAAGACAGAATACAAATGGGGAATGTGGTCCTTTTGATCCAGACCTGGATCCAGCTCCTGGGAATGTCAAAATACTTAAGAGAACATTCTAGGTGAGCTCTTTCCTGGATTCTGACATCGTTCAGTGTTGGGCACTGGTCCTCTGAGAACTGCCCACATGCTCACGCTAATGCACAGATCCACTGACTTCTCTTTACGTGGGTGACGGCCAGTGTTCTCTCTCAGCTCAGATGAGGACAGACTCCTCATTTGTGCCAGGGACCATACACCTAAGTGCCTAGTGGACCGCTCTCCACTTGGAGGGGGTTGTAAGCAAGCACTTTAGAGATAACATGTCCAAAGCCTAAGTCTACCTGGACTATAAAAAAATAAGGACAGTTGTAAAAGATGAGATGAGGCCGAGTCTTGCAAAGCCTGTACATCAAGAGAAGGAAGAAGGGAGAGAGGGGTCAAACTGGGAGATGAGAAAGGGAAGAAAAGCATGGGCAGTGAGGGGCGCTGGAGGGTTTTAAACATAAAGCGACCTAAGCATATACCTGTGCGTTAGGAAGATCACTATTGGTGTGATGCAGCTATGGCTTAGAGAAACACAAAGCTGTAGCAAAGTTATTAGATGAGGAAGGACGGCCGCACCAGGTATGTAGAAAGGGTGTACTTGGGCCAGAATGTTGACGGCCAATGTAATGCTTTACTGGAAGCCACTGAGATTGGTCAGAGCCCTAGGGAAATTCCAGAGAACAGAGTCAAGGCTACTTGGTCACCTGCTCTAAGCAAATCGTTTTCTCTCACATTAAACATCCTTTATTCCTTCTCTCACAAAGTCTGTGCGGTGAGTGCCTGGTAAAGGGATGCAGTCAGTAACGAGAGACAAAAATCTCCTAGACTCCTGGAGCAGATAGCCAAAGCACAGAAAACAGCATGCGGGAAAACAGGTCAGGGAGTGAGCAATCCCTTCATTAAAAAACGAAACCAAAGGAGGACAAAAGACAGTGATAAAGGCAGCTGAAGATAACCCAGGATGCTGCTTCCAAGGTTTTGGATCTTGTTTCCTTTTGCAATGAGTTTCCTGGACTGGGAAGATGGCCCAGGCAGCAAAGTGCTTGCTCTGCAAGCCTGAGAACCCCAGTTCAGTCCCCAGAATTTACATATAAAAAGCAGGGTACTGGGTGTACTCAGTAAGTCTGTGCTCTTCGTGAGCCTATAAAGAGATAAGATTTGATTGGCCTAGTGTAAGTACAGACCAGTGTGCAGAATGCTATAAAAAGCCACATGTAGCCATATGTGCACATCCACATTCCATAGTAGAACGTGGAAGGAAAGGTATAGCTCCGAATGGTTTTGGAAGCTTGATTCTACTTCTATACAATAACATAGAAGTCTGGGTGATACTGGAAAAGGTACTGAAAGGGAATCAATCATGTTTCATTCTTTTGAGTAATATTTTTTTCTGTTTCTGGCTTGGTATTATAGGGAGTGTCTAGGAACTCAAGGAAATGAGAGAAAGGATGGAAAGAAACCTTGCAAATGTAATAGGCTTAAAAGCTAAACGGTAACTCACTCTCAACAGCTTACCCAGTAAGAGCCATGAAAGAGTTCTAGCACTGGGGTGCAGCTCAGCAGCATAAACGTGGGGTGCGTGTTTAGCCAGCCTAAGATGCTGGGTTCAGTCGTCAGCATTCCCTGAGCCCACCAGAGCAGGACACAGGCACAGGTGCTTAAAGCTCTCTTATTTATTGTGCATATGTGCTGGGCATGTTTGTGCATTGCATATATGTGTATACACCTGAAATGGAAGCCGGAGGACAGACAGCCTCGGGTGTGATTCCTTAGGCACTGCCCATGCCTCCCCCTTGAATGCTTCTACTGGCCAGGAGCACACCAAGTAGCCTAAAACGGCTTCCTTCCTCTACCTCCTCAGCTCTAGAATTATAAGCACACACCACCATGCCTGGTTTTTTGGGCTCTGACTTCATAGCAAGCACAAACCCCCTAGAAACAGCTGCATTGAGCCAATCTGGTTTGACCCCTAGGAATAAAGATGTGGGTTCTGCTTGATGAAGAGGACTGTCCAGCAAAGCTGTACCCAGAAATTCCTCTGATCAGATTGAAAAAATGGGGAGCAGGAAAGAGAGCAAGAGGAAGTCAGAGAGGCCTTTACTTGGGGCATTATTTTCCGAGCCCCCCCCATCAACTAGTGTATCTTTTTCACCGTTGAATAAAAGTATTTTATTTTGGGTATTAAAGAGGTTAACAATAGTTGTCTCATTAGTCTGACATTCATGCAAACTCAAGAAAGTTGCAAGGCCATATAGTTTCTAACAACTCCTAAGTAGCCATTAAGAGACTTACAGACCTGAGCAGTGGCTCAAGCCCAGGGTCACTTGCAAAGCTTATTCAACAGGACTGTTAAGTTCCATGCCATCCTGGGCTACAGAGTGACTTCCAGGCCAGCCAAAGAGGGTATGTATGTATGTATATTTTTGTGACATAATAATAAATGTGCATAGGAAAGAACAAAAAAAAATGCCAGAAGTATTGACATAAAAGAAATCTCCCCTTTTGTTCCTGTGCCCCCCCCCACCTCCGGGGTTTTCCTGACAAAGCCTCACTCTGCATCCTAAGTGCCTCTGGACTCATGATCCTTCTGCCTCAGTCGCCCAAGATCTGGAATACAGATGCTGCATTACATCTTGCTAGAAGGAAGACCTTTCGTGAGTGAGGCATTTCTTAGCTGTGGGTAAGGAATAAGATACTTATTGCCGAGCATGGGGAACATACCTTTGATCCCAGCACTCCTGTGATATAGGCAGGCAGATCTTTGTGAGTTTGAGGCCAGCCTGGTCTACGTGAAAATTCCAGGCCAGCCAGTGCTACGTAGTGAGACCACATCTTAAAAAGGAAAACAACAACCAAAACTCATTGTCTTAGTGTTTCTATTGCTGTGAAGAGACACCATTACTACAGCAACTCTTATAAAGGAGACCATTTAACTAAGTAGCTTACATTTTCTTTTCTTTTTAATTTTTTTATTCATTTTACATACCAACCACGGTTCTCCTTCCCTCCTTCCCCTCCTCTTGCTCCTACCCCATCCACTCCTCAGGGCCGGTAAGGCCTCCCATGGGAAGTCAACAAAGCCTGGCCTATCAAGTTGAGGGTTCCACTGCCAGGAACAGACCAAGCCACACAACTGTCAAAGGTTCAGTCCATTATCATCATGGTGGGGGACGATGGTGTTGGAGAAGGAGCTAAGAGTTCTACATCCTGACCCAAGGGCAACAGGAAGTGGTCTGAGTGTCACACTGAGTGAAGCTTGAGCAAAGGAGACCTCAGAGCCACCCCCACAGTGACACATTTCCTCCAACAAGGCCACACCTACTCCAACCAGGTCACACCTCCTAATAGTGCCACTTAAAGGCTTGGGGGAGAATTACATTCAAACTATCACACCTACAAGGATGCTTCTTTTGAGATCTGCTGACAAGTGAAGATGATAAATTCTTGGTATTTAGAGTCTTGGTTCTTTGCTGTGTCCTTTTTGTGCTAATTGAATGCAACTGGTTGAAGAGAGCACTGAGGCAGAAGAAACACTCCAGTTCTGGTCCTGTTCCTACCCTCACGGTGAGGACTGAGGCCTGTGGATGCAGTGGGATACTTGGAAGACAATCACTTGGTGTCAGCCATGTGGCTGTGAAGCAGCAGGTAGCTCCATCCTGGACCTCGTACCGGATCTGGGGAAGAATGGGTACTGTGATGAGAAGCTGATAAAGTGGGGTTCCCTGACTCAGGGTGGAAGCAGAAGCCATCCACAGATAGTGGACACACTCCGTCCTTGAAGGCCAGGGTGCTACGTGAGTCACTAATGATCTCTGGTTAGGCAGGCTTTTCTGCTTGGATAACTTCCAGTAGAAACAACCTCTCCTACACGATCAGGTCTGCACACAGCATAGATCTGCCAGATTGGAAGACTTAGGACAACAGAACCCAAGGTCTTCAAAGATGTGCTTCCCTCTTGCTGGGAAGGCCTTGTCACAGTCGGACAATTCAGAAGCCAAAACTGTGTTTGCTGGCATGCCATGGTGTGATCACAGATCCCATCACCCAAGTCTGATGTGTTCCTTCCCCAAAGTGGGCTGGGAGTGGAACTTTCTTGGATGTCAGAATATGGGTTTCCACAGGCAAGGCCTGGGTTTTGCCCCATAGCCCCTTGATCTGAAGGTCATACTTGATGCAGCAAAGAGTCAACACTGAGCCCCAGGTAACTCAGTAATCTGTCGTTCTCCTTCTTTAGATCATGCTCTTTTTCTAGTCTATCTCTTTTCAGAACATTGGTTATGATTTTGTTGTCAATTAGTCTTCCTGACTCGTCAGAGTGCTAGTCCATTAACGTCTGTGGTTTCTTCCTTCGGTTTCTGCTTCTCCCCATCCACTCAAGCATCTTCTGGTCAGTTAAACCAATAATGAGCTGGCTAGCTTCATTTTTCAGCAGTTCCAACTGCCTGGTGTTATCTTGAGTTCCCAGAACCTGCATCCCCACTTCTTTCTCTTGAGGCGACAGTTGGGTCTGAAGTGATCCACTCTGACCCCCATCTTCTCATTTTCTGAGTATCTTCAGCTCTGTTCCTTCTCCTGGAGCAGCTCAGTCTTCTGCTCCCTCACCTTCTGCTCCGACTTCTTGCGGATGCTTCCATTTCTACCCCCACCTCCCCCACCCCACCCCACCCCCCGCTTGTTTGGCAGCTCAGTTCTGCTCCTGGAGGCTGGCACAACTGTCAGTTCCTGGTTTCCTCGGCAAAGCTCTTTGTGCCCCTGGATCCCTTTTATCTTTCCCTTAGTAGTAAGAACCATGAGGTCCCTCTTACGTTCTGGACAGAACTGGAAAGGGATACTTGCTCCCTGGACCACACCATCTTGGTCCACGTAGCAGAAACCGAACCGGTAAGACTCATCATCCTTGGGCGGATAAGCTTTAAATTGAACTTTCTGCTGCTTGGCTGACTCCAGGACATTGGACAAAACAACCCATGTGAAGGTATAATACTCCTGGTTCACCTTCCATCCCACTCTAAAGATGCCAATCCTAGCCAGGCAGTTGTGGCACACGCCATTAATTCCAGTGCTCGGGAGGCAGAGGCAGGTGGATCTCCGTAAATTCGAGGCCGGTGTGGTCTTCAGAGCGAGTTTCAGGATAGCGAAACCCTGAGAAACAAAACAAAAGATGCCGATCCAATCCTTGTGAAAGAGGATAAACTGTTCAGTGAAGGTGTGGTAGCATGTGATATTCTTTCCAGGGACACAGATGCTCTCCACACTGTTAAAAATGACCTTAGAGAAATGGCAGTGACCTAGCAGCCAATCTAGGGGTTCATCTATTGTATTTTCCATGGTGGAGTCTAGAGCCAGCAGCCAGCAGCAGAACAACAGAACAGGGCATCTTTTTTTTTTTTAAATTGTTTTTATTGAGCTATATATTTTTTTCTGCTCCCCTCCCTTCCTCTCCCCTCCCCTTCTACCCTCTCCCATGGTCCCCAAGCTTCCAATCTACTCATCTTTACTGAGTGTATCTTAACTGACAGGCAGACCCTGTCTTAATCCATTTTCATGTTAATTTCTTTAATCCCATAATCATCCTGTGATTCAGGTAGTTAATCTCCCCTTTGAAAAAGATGAGGAAATCAAATAGAATAAAAATTACATAAATTGCTCTTCTTCAAGATTTAAAACCTGTGCATCAAAGGAGAGCATCAAGAGAATAGAGACAAAACCCAGAAGGAAGCCGATATCTGCACACATCCATCCGGTAAGGGACTAGAACAAACCGACAGGAAAAAACAAACAGCCCAGTTCAAAATACCCAAAGGCCTTGACAGACATTTGCCCAAAGAAGAGAAACCCATGGCTTCATTGTTCTTTTCAGGATAATTAGATGCATTCACTACTTATGTGAAATGCCACATTCATTGGTCTTGCTGGGTACTGTCTCCTGTCCTGCTGTAGACGCCCAGACACATTCCCTTTAAGACTGATCTCTAAATTGCGGAGCCTCAAGGCCCTGCCTTAGTCCTCTGTTCATGGCTTTAAGCACTGTTCAGAACGTATATATTGCCCAGTTTGGATCTTCCTTCTGAACTTAGGCTCATGCATGTATCAGTCTGCCCTATTCAACATTCCCACCTGTGGATTGAGAAATATTTGTCACCTAACCAATCCCAAGCCGGTGCCTGGTATCTACTCCAACTCATCTTGCTGCCCTATCTCAATAAATGCCGACTCAACACACAGGACCAAACCCTTAGGGTCGTCTAGACTTCTTTCTTACCTGTATTCATGACGTTGGCTGTAGTGATATTTTGTTGTGTTTTAACAAATAAAGCTTGCCTAAAGATCAGGGTGCACTAAAAAAAATTCCCAGGAATCCACAAGGATGACCCCAGCTAAGACACTATGCAATAGAGAGGGTGCCCGAACTGGCCTTGCCCTGTAGTCAGACTGATGATTATCTTAAATATCACCATAGAAACTTCATCCAACAAATGGAAACAGAGGCAGAGACCCACATTGGAGCACTGGACTGAGCTCCCAAAGTCCAGTTGAAGAGTAGAAGGAATGAGAATATGTGCAAAGAGGTCAAGACCATAAAGGTCTAAACTGTTCCACTGAAACAGTTTACCTGAGCTAATGGGAGCTCACCAACTCCAGCTGGACTGGAAAGGAACAAGCATAGGACCAAACTAGTCCCTCTGAATGTGGTTGACAGTTGTATGGCTGGGGCAGACTGAGGGGCCACTGGCAATGGCACTGGGATTTATCTCTACTGCATGTACTGGCTTTTTGGGAACCTATTCTCTTTGGATCTCAGCCTAGATGTAGTAGGGAGGACCATGGACCTTCCACAAGGTAATGCACCTTACCCTTTCTGAGGATTAGATGGGGATGGGGTGGGAGGGTGTGTGGAGGGAATGGAAGGAGGGGAGGGAGTGAGAATTTGGACTGACTTTTTAAAAATCTAATAATAATAAAAAAGAGATCAGGGTGCAGAGCTAAGCCTCTAGAGGCCAGGTGGTGGTGCACACACCTTTAATCTCTGTACTTGGGAATCCCACACCTTTAATCCCAGCCCTAGGGAGGTGGAGACAGGAGTGATATGGCTGGGCAGAGAGAGGAATATAAGGCAGGAGGAGAGGAGCTCAGTGTGGTCTGAGGCTTTCTGGAGACAGATGCAGCCTGAGGTGGAGTCTGAAGCAGTCAGTCAGGGCACAGTCTAAGGAGGCAGTCTGAGGACAGGGTTGCCCTTCTGGTCTGAGGATTCGGTAGAGGTAAAAGGCCTCTCTAGTGGCTGGTTGCTCTGTTTCTCTGATTTTCACCCCCTAATATCTGACTCTGAGTTTTTATTAGGAACAATTAGAATTCGTGCTACAGTTGGCAAATCAACTTATTCAGAGCTTGGCTGCTTCTCAGTGGCAAACTTCAGTTCTTGCACAGAAGAGCAGACATGTCTCTTTCCTTGTTCCCCCATACTGGCTAGACTTTTACAGAGAACTGAGGACATTTTTAAACATCATAAGACCTTAAAGACTTCCCTCAAAGGTTTCCTCTTAGAGTAAAAGCCCTGTAGATTACAAAGTCCCTCTACTGCCCCGCAACGTTTATCTAATTATCCTTTATTAACAAAAACTCGGGAGTCAGATACTGGGATGAAAACCTGAATGATCAGAGACATGGTGGAGAAGCAATTACCTCTGCTCTCTCATTCCTCAATCCAAAAGGGCTGCGACCCTCTCTAAGACCCATCCTACTACTTCCTGTGTCTTGCTACCGGTCCTCAGTTCTCCAACACCTTTATGGCTAATTTTGGTTAGCTAATAACTAGCTCTGCTCTCTGATTCAAAGCAAACTTTATTGGCAGTCTCACGAGCATCAGAATGAGATCAAAATATCACACAACATTTCCCCTTTTAAATAGGCTTCAGCCCCTTGCCTCATTCCTGCCTTAAGGAACACTTTCTTTTTGGTTTGTGAAACTCTTTTCTTTGTTCCTTTTCTAGCTGACTGTCCTGTATAAAAAGGACCCTACTTTTAATATGGCCTTACTTTTGCCTAGCACTTATCATAACTGACTTTGCAAGTGTGCACCTTTCCATGTAGTATTCAGCAGGTGAGAGAAATTGTTCGTAGCTTCATCGTCAACATCAAAAACAGTGCCCGGTGTGCAGCATAGTCATTATGACTTTGGTTAATTTAAAAGTGCATGAATAAAAATGATAGTTTATGAGATAGATCTCTGTGGTAGGTAAGTCTTTCAAAAACTGGGGCCTACAGAGAAAATAGTATGAGGGCGTCTTGGTTGTTAAAATGTTATTAGATCATCTGTGTATTTTGTTTTTGTGCTGGGGACTGTACCCATGACCTCAGACCTGTCAAATGCATATTTTACTACTAAGCTATACCCTCAACCCACATTCTGGGTTTTGACGCTAGCTGCAGCTTACCAAACACCACACAAAGACAAGCGTGTGGGGCCAAGCATGCTGGTGCACCCCTGTAATCCCAGCATTAAGGAGGCAGAAGCAGAGGCTCGCTTCAAGCTCTAGGCTAGCCAGGGTCACACGGAGACTACATTAAAAGAGAAAATGGTGGGAAGAGTAAGAATGAGTGACAGCGCATGCAAGAGATGTAAAACTCTGGTCAGACCCTGAGTCACTAATCTGAAGGTTTTTATTGTTTCCCTGGTCTAACATTCTCTGCATGATTATCAAGGTATTTTGGTAGGAACCAGGCACGATAGCATTGTTGCCCCTTTATTAGTAGGCTCCAGGCAGTAGCTTAACACACATTGGATGGAAAACATTCTTCAAAACAGAATGGAAGACTAAGATCCAAACCAAATAAGAAGGAAGTGTTGTCAATTCATCACTTTTTAGAAATCACTATCCCCCCCCCTTTTTTTTATTATAGGGTCTCACTGTGTAAAGCTGTCCTGGAACTCCCTCTGTACACCAGGCTGGCCTCAAATTCACAGAGATACACTTTCTCTTTATAAAGCATTTTAGGTTCAAGGGGAGAAGTGCTGGCTAAACATCATCCTTGTCACCACTGAGAAGCAATGTTTGGTGTTTTAGATCTTATAAAATATTCATATATATGTTCTCCATTATAACTTTGCTATTGGTTATAATATGATAATAACCTATTATTAGCTACCTGTATAGTTTTTCCTTCTAAGTTCAAGCAACATACATGCTTCGCAGTTAACAGGCAGGTATGAGTGTTAATGAATAAGGCTAGACGAATAACTAGGTGAACCCAAACAAAGCATACACAGAACCTCCTGGAAGTTGGAAGCAAACAGGATCATCAAGCAAAAGTTGGAAGCCAGGGGCGGTGATAGAGGTGGGAGGTAGGGGAGCAGGGGAAGGGGAGAGGGGGAAGGAGAAGGGAGAAGGACTGGGGAGAGCTTGGGGGAG
>PVIU01020409.1:0-34068 GCA_004026605.1 Ondatra zibethicus
TTTTTATGCACATAATCACAATATCTGATAAGAAGGGAAGTTTTATTTTCTTTCCATTATTTGTTTATTTATTCCCTTATTTATTTATCTTGTTTTGTTTCATTAGCTATGACCCTCAAAGGACTATACTAAATAAGCAGTACCAAGGGGGTATCTTTATCAGTTTAGAGACAAAGCTTTTAATGTTGCTAAGTATAATATTTACTATATATTCAGATATCATTGACCAGAATAAAGGCATTCCCTCCTATTCTTAGATAAGAGTTCTTATCACAAATATTTTGCGTATTAGTATAAATTATTCATGAGTTTCATCATTACATTTTCATATATGTATATAATGCATTTTTATCAAATTTACCACCAGGTACCCTCGTGACTTATTTTTGCACTAGACAGTGGTAACTGCAGATGCTCATGGCTGCTCAGAAGGATGGAAATGAGTGACAGTTGACTGAGCAGACATGAATGGGATATCTGTTACCCTCTTCAAGTTTCTAGAAACATTGTGGAAGAATGGGTGGAAAGAGTGTAGGAGCATAGGAGCAGGAAGCAGTGGGAAAGTAAAGATGATCACTGAGTTCCTCACATCACAAGGTCATCGTGCTCTTCAGTTTAGAGTGGCTATGCTTGCCTACATAAGATGCAACTATCAACATCTGATTCTAGAGTGGGGACCATCTCATCAGGTCTCGACCCTTCCTGAGGATTTATATTCACTTAACATGGGGTGGGAGACATAGTCCATTTTCTTCAGTGATGTAGCCAACTGGTAACATGCCCATACTTCTGTAAAGAACGCCTCAAAACAATCCTGAGCAAAAAGAATGATGTGGAAGGATTAGCATTCCAGACCTCAAGATACATTGCAGAGCCATCATAATAAAAACAATATGCTACTGGCACAGAAACAAACATGAAGATGGAACAGGGAGATACTTCTCATTCTTCCATTTCATAGTTTAAGAACTCTCTGTTCAGATTCCTAGCCAATTTTTTAAATATGTCTTTGGTTGTTTGTTTTTTGACTCTTGCTTTTTAGTTCTTCATATATTCTGGATATTAATCTTCTGTCAGATGTACTTTAACAAAATTGTCTCCCATTCTGTTGACTTTCTCTTCACTTGACTGTGAAGTGATTGAAGAAAAGCAATCGAACAAAATAGAAGACCCAAACATGAGTACACAAAACTACAACCAGCTAATATTTGACAAAGATGCCAAACACATACACTGGATTAAAGACAGCATCGTTAACAAATGATGCCAGGAAAACTGGATGGTTACATGTAAAAGAATGGAAATAGATCTGTATCTACTACCTTAAAAAAAAAAGCTAACTACAAATAGATCAAAGACCTAACTGTGAAGCCTGAAAAACTGAAACTATGAGGAGAAAACATAGGCAGTGTCCTATATGACATTGCTGTAGAGAATGGACTATTTGAATAAGACCTCATTTGCCCAGGAATAAAGTCCAACAATTGACAAGTGGAAACTCACAAAAATAAAAATAAAAGGCTTCTGCACAGCTAAAGGGACAATCAATCAAGCGAAGAGGAGGCCCACAGAAAGGGAGACAACCTTTGCCAGACTCCCTTGTACATCTGACAAATTAATATCTGCAATATATAAAGAACTAAAAAACAAAAAAAGACACATTCAAAAAATGGACTAGGAATCCAAAGAGAGTTCTTAAAGTAAGAAATATCTCAAAGTTTACGTTATCCAGTCCGAATGGTGAAGATCTACAAAACAATTAACAAAAGGTGTAGGAGAGGATGTTGAGAAAAAGGAATTCTCATTTACAGTTGGTGAGATGGCAAATGGGTCCAAACACTCCATAGAACAGTGTGTAGAACTCTCAGAAAGCTAAATCTCAATCTACCATATAATCCAACTATACTACTCCTTGGCATGTGCCCAAAGGACTAGACATCTTACTCCACAGATATTGTTCAGACATATTCATTGACGTTCTACTCAAAATAGATAGTAAATGGGAAAAAACTAAATGTTCCTCATATGATGGGTAATGAAAATGTGGTAAATACACACCATGGAATACTATTCTGCTGTAAAAAAAAAATGAAATCATGAACTTTACGGGTAAATGGCTGGACTAGAAAAGATCATACTGAGTGAGGTAAACCAGAAACAGAAGACAAGTGTTGCATGTACTCTCTCATCTGTGGTTCCTCACTCTAAATACTCAGATGTGATCCTATAATCTAGAGCAATGGCAGAAATGAGGAAAGCGAAAAGGAGTCAGGGGAGATGGAGGAGCAATAGAGAGGGAAAAAGCACAGTACAAGTGACTTAAAGAGGAAATATTTGTGTGTGTGTGTGTGTGTGTGTGTGTGTGTGTGTGTGTGTGTGTGTGTACTTAAGAAGGGGAAGGATGCCAATACAGAGAGGGAATGAGGAAGGTAAAATAAAAGTAAGAATGTCTGGAAAAGGAATCATATTATTATCTATTTCCCAGAAGTTTCATATAATACATATAAGTTTACATGTATACACATATGTGATATTTTCCCACCTGAGCCAAAGACTAATAAAAATCCCAACACCAGGCATAAGAAGTACCTTTCCAGTTGTTGGTTATGGTAGTCTAAGATGCTCCCCAAAATTTTAGGCTATTGCTGTTGCCTCTAGTTATCTCCCAGAGGTTGAAGGTAAGTCCCTATTGCTGAAGATACCATGCACTTTAGACACAGGGCTTAAATGATCCAAGCTGGATCTAAATTGAACAGCTTTTCCCTGAGGTTTAGATATCAATAAACCAGAGGTGCTATATAAGCTTCCAAGGGAGGGAAGAATAATAGTTCTACCTAGCTATGGTACCTATGAACAACAACTAGCACAGCACAGTGACCCTATGAGCGCAATAGCGGACACACATCCTGGCAGGAACCAATAGCTCTCTAGTTGCAGTGAAGGCCCACTCAACAAGAGGGAAGTCATGCCTGCTACTAGGAACCTAGTAAACTACTCAGGTCAGTGAGACCATGGATGCTGGAGGAAAAGCTACAATTGACACTCTATTTATCAGCAAAACCCCTAACTACATTCTAAATATTTGTCCTTATAGTCATTGGTAAGTATGACTTTCACCTCTCACCCAAGAAACTTCTATTTGCAATAGATGGAGATCATTATAAAAAAAAAAAACTACAACCAAGCAAAAAACAGAAGAAGTGATAGTGACACCCAACGGATACATCTACAACACAACTCCTGAACCCAAGGCTCAAGGATTATAACTGTAATTGCAGAAGAGGGGGCAGAAAGATTGTAAGAGTCAAAAAAGAACAGGGAGTCATCAGCTGTAAGACAGGGTCTCCTAGAAATTTTGGGGAAGTTACATCTATGAAGGTTCAACACCACAGCTGCCTAAAGAAGATCTGAGCAAGGATGGCACCAATAGACATGGCAACATAGAAGGGACAAATCTCATGGGCCCCAACTATATAACCAATCCCAAGGGTCAGTCCTAAAATCATATACATACAAATAACATTCTATAGACTGAGCAGGCTGTATTTATGTAGCAACAATTAAAGAAAAGGTCACAAATTTGAGAAAGAGCAAGGTGTGTATGGGGGGTGGTCATAGGAGGGACTGAAGGAAGGAGGAGTGAGAAAATGAATTATATTTTAAATAAAAAAATAAAATGTGTATGCATGTTTGTGTGCATACATACAGATGTGTGCAAGTCCAGGCATGTGAAGCCCAGAGGTCAATGTTGCGTGTCTTCCTTTATCACTTCCCACAGCACTTGGTGAGACAAGGTCTTTCATCAGCTGTGGCGTGTACAAAGTGGCTAGTCTGGCTGGCCAGTCTTCATCTCCCCCGACACCTGTCCCCAGTGCTAGGGTTAGAGATGAGTGCCATCATACCCAGCTGCTAGATGGCTGCTGAGGGTCAGACCCTGACCTCCATCATACTTTGTGGCAGGCACTTTACTGACTGTACCATCTCGCCAGTCCTCAAGAACTTTAATTTTGGAAGTTAAGTGAGTAAAACATAAGATGACTTCTCAATATTTTTAATAATTCATGTTGAAAATACAAATTTTGAATAATGTCTTCCTACTACGGGTTATATTAAATGTTTTATGGTCTCAGAGTCACTATGAGACAGAGATGACCTTGACCTTCTGCTCCTCCTCCCTCTACCCCGCTGCTGAGATTATAGCCATGCACCACGTCTGTTTGTCTGTTTTGTCGTTGTTGTCTCTGTGGTGCTGGAGGCTCCTGCATGGTAAGCTCTCTACCAAGTTACATCTCTCAGTCCCTGACATATCAAAGTAGCTTCCACTAACTTAAAATGTTCCTCAGGGCAAAGATTCACTTCTGTAACAAGTGCTAAAGGACACTTTCTTTTGCATTTAGTTACTGTCAGTTAAGCACAGGTAGGCCAGTCATTCAGATAGCCACAGTGGGACATCAGAAAATGCTAATCATGGGGACCAACCTGAACACAGATTCTACTATGCTGACAAACAATGTCACATTTTCCAGGAATTTGAGATAGTACTATGCAAATATATAAAGCTGAATCTCTAAATATTAAGTTTAACAAAAATGTCTTCCTTACTTGTAGTGCTTACATATGGTAGGAATTGGGTCGGGCTCTGTACTATTCTGATAAACCCTGAGGGCAGTGGATATTAAGTAAACAGGGAAACCAGTGGAATAATTTAGCATTCTTCTTTTTGACAAAGTGAACAGAAAAGTTGTGCAAATATTTTAATTGCTTGTGCACAAAGCCTCAGGGATGCGGCTTAAAGCACACTTCACACTGCGACTGATGAATAACTCAGGGAAAGCCGGCATTTCATGCGGCAAATTCTACTGTCTCTGTAGGGCATGAGAGGAACAAATTACTTTCAGGGAGTTAATATCTGAATTACTTAGAAATAGAGAAAACTTCATATACAGTACATATTTTATATAGATATACAGTTGAAAAGCAGAGAAGTGTGCCCTTCTCGTTCAAAACTAAAATTTGAAACTTATCAAAATACATTGCTACTTATTGAAATAGCCCAAATTGAAATATTCCATATATTTAAAAATTATAATTCATGCTTTAATTGTAATATCAACTTAAGAAAAAGCAATGTGATACAAATGCATGTCATTAATAAAACTTCTAAATGAAGAATTAGAATTTCCAGTTTCCAATGATTAAAGAAGAAGTCACGAATTTAAGAGAGAGAAGAAGGGTTATGGAAGGAGTTGGAGGGAGAGGGAGGGCATAAATGATGTATATATTAGTACTCATGTATGAAATTCTTAAAAAATTGTTTTATTAATAAAAATCTATAACCTCCAACTGAAGATTTTGTGAATTCTGAGATTAGCAATCATTCTAATGCAGAAATGAAGAATGAACTTGATTTCCACAAACATAAATAATACAAAAACTTCTACAAGGAATCAGTATTCAAGGCACCACAATATTTTGTTGAATTTCCTGGGAGATCAACAAAGCAGCAAAGCATCTATCAATTACAAATAATATGTAAAAAGTAAGCATGATCTAAATTTTGATTTCATGAATAGTTCCCTACTTGAGGGTAAAATGTGGGGAGTAGGAGGAGAGGAGGAAGTAGGAACTGGGACTGGTATGTAAAATGAGAAAAAAATTGTTTTAAAATAAATAAATAAATTTACTCATTAAAGCTATATAGATGTGTGGTAGAACTTGATTAATAAAATAAATGTGCTATGCACGTAGAAGACTATTAATCTATATAAATAAAGATCAGAAGGCATTTTGAACCAGTAAGTTTTGAATTGATTTTAAAAAATCGTGATTTGTAAAATGAAGAGACTGAAGTGGCAAAGTGCTAACTACTTGGAGATGGTTAGATGTGCGGGAACACCAGTGCTGCTGCCTGGCTGCTGCTGGACCCGTGGCGCCTCCAGTTCCTAATGCAGCACAGCTGAACTCAAAGAGTTCAAATATCTCGCACCATCTATTTCCTTATCAAACATTTCTCCTGCAGGTAGATCAGTGTTAGCCTACTTAAGTGGTCATGAACGTGAATGGACAGAGTCTGACTCTCCTAAGATCTGACAGATGTTAAACCCTTTATGGTATCAAGTAGACTTCAATTCGTGTGTGTGTGTGTGTGTGTGTGTGTGTGTGTGTGTGTGTGTGTACTAAACATTTTTGTTTGTTTCATTTTGGAGACAGAGTTTCTTTGTCTAATAGCCCTGGATGTCTCACTCTGTAGACCAGTCTGGCCTTGATCTTACATATCCACCTGCCTCTGCCTCCTGAGTGTGTCACTACCGCCTGCCTAAACATTTTTACTTGGAAAAATTTGAAAGTTGGAGTTTTTAAAATTGAATAGTAAAAGGCATTTTACTATTTGACATTCCTTATTGTCAAAGGTAAAGCTTATATTCTTTACCTCTTCATGTCAAACGCTAGAGGTTCACTACAATATTGCGCGTTTATAAAGTACAGCTCACTCTCATGCAGGCCTGGGAGCAGCCCCATCCAGACAGTACAAGATGAAGGTGGTTTGGGTCTCTTGCACACTTACTGTATACAACTTTGAAAAGTACATTCCTATTCAGAATGACTTTGATAGTCAATGTGGAAGTATTTTTTTAAAAGATAATGGTATATTGCTGGCCCGTGTAAAATATTCAAGAATTTGATGTATCCTAAAGATAAGGGGAGAATAAAGTAGATGCCATAAGCTATTTAACTCATGAATACTTGCAAATTAAGTGACATCATGAAGTCACACATCAGGAAGTATGTTCTTCCTCTTGCTAATCTTTGTTAACCATTTACTATTCCTCATTCAATGACTTGTAAGGCCCCAAAGGTCTCAGAGCTCTCAAGCCTGTAAATGCATTTCCCTAAGGATGAATGAATGTTCCAACAGAACCAACAGCAGGCACACCAAAAGCCAGTAGAGATCATGAGCCATGAACCATATTGACCCTTCCTTCAGATTTTTTCTGACATGATAATTTTTAGAAGACTCACATGAGGGTTTGTCCAGAAATTTATGCAACCTGATTTTGAAACTACTAAAGTTAAATATTTTGGTTTTGTTTTGTTTTTTGTTTTTGGGATAGGGTTTCTCTGTGTATCCCTGGCTGTCCTGGAACTTGTTCTGCAGACTAGACTGGCCTTGAACTCAAGAGATCCGCCTGCCTCTGCCTCCCGAGTGTTGGGTTAAAGGCGTGCACCACCACCACCTGGTTAGAATTAAATATTCTTAATGAAAACAATTCATATATTTTGATCATGTTTTCCCCTCCCCAATTCTTTCCAGATCACAAAGACCACAAAAACAAATAAGCAAAAGACCAGTAAGACAAAAAAAAAAAAAAAAAAAAAGACAAAAGGAGGAAAGGAGGAAAGCAAAGCAAAAAGCCCACAAAAATACTACTGAATTTCTTAGGAGTTAGTCTTAGGTGTTACCTCTAGATATGCGGCCTGCCCTGAAGTGTGGCTGGTAGCCAGTGACACGCCACTGGAGGAAAATGATTTTCCCTTTGCAAGTAGGTATCAACTGCAGATAGCTTCTTGATTAGGGGTGGAACCCCATATCTACTTCTTCCTCTCAGTGCTGGGACCCCGTCTGGTTTGAACTAGTGTAGGCCTTGTGTATGTCGCCACAGTCTCTGTGAGTTTATATGTGCATCAGAGTTATTGGAGGCATCTATCACCTCTAGCTCCAACAATCATTCTGCCTCGTCTTATGTATGGATCCCTGAGCCTTGAGGTGAGGGGGTTTTATGGAGACATCCTATTTAGGACTGAGTGTTCCAAGGTCTCTCACTCTCTGCACACTGTCCAGTTGTGGTCTCTGTGCCAGTTCACACCTACTGCAAGAAGAACCTTCTCTGATGAGGGCTGAGCAAGACACTGATCTATGGAGTGTGCCATTAGGAGTTATTTTATTGCTGTTCCTTTAACAGAATAGGTAATAGATTTTCCTCTAGGCCCATGATCTATGTAGTCTCAGGTTCTTGACCACTTAGTAAGTATCCACATCTCATGGAGTGGGTCTTAAATCCAGTCAAAAAGTGGTTGTTTTCTCCCTATGGAAGAAGAGTATAAGAGCCAGAGGGATGGAGGACACCAAGGAAACAAGGCCCTCTAAATCAGCATGAGCAAAGCTCATATGAACTCACAGACACTGAAGTAGTATACTGGCATATTATTTGTATTTTAATAAATAAATCTTGTCTGAAGACCAGAGGCAAAGCTAAAGTCACCAGAGGTCAGGTAATGGTGAAATACACCTTTAATCCCAGAATTTGGGAGATAGAGGCAGATGGATCTCTGTGAGTTCAAAGCCACTCTGGGTTACACCAGATCAATGCAGAAATAAATCCAGGTGGTGGTGGCTCACACCTTTAATCCCAATACTAGAGTGTCATGCCTTTAATCCCAGCACTAGGGAAATAAAAAATGAGAGGAGAGAGAGGCTTAGTTTATGGTCGCCCAGCCTTGGCAGACGTAAGACTTCTCTAGTGGCTCGGCTGCTTTTCTGGTTTTTGGGCTGAACCCAAATTTCTGTCTCTGGGTTTTTATTATTCGTGCTACAAAGTAGCATGCACGGGCATGCATGGGTCTTTACCAGGTACTCTGTGTATATATTATAGCTTCCAGTTTAGCGTTTTATGGATTCAATTCCTGAGTATGAGAACAAGAGCGGCTCAGATTCTTGTACCTTCTCCTTGTTTCTTTTCCTTCTGTTGGTTTCCCACCAACTTTAATGTGATAGTTTTTGTTTTATCTTATTATATTTTAATGTTATCTCTTAGAAAACTGTTATTTTCTCTTTTTATTTTTTAAAAAAGAAAATAAAAGTTTTTCATTTCACATACCAATCCCAGTTCCCACTCCATCCCCTCCTCCTATTCCCTTCATCTGCTCCCCGACACCACCCCGCAGCCATTCCTCTGAGAGGGTAAGACACATTGCTTTGGGAAAGGTCCAAGGCCCTTCCTACTATATCTAGGCTGAGCAAGATATCCATCCAAAGAGAACAGGTTCCCAAAAAGTAGCAGTACAAGCAGACTGCCAGTGGCCCCACAGTCTGCCCCAGCCATACAATTGTCACGCACATTCAGAAGGCCTAGTTTGGACCTAAACTGGTTCCTTTCCTGTCCAGCTGGAGTTGGTGAGCTCCCATTAGCTCAGGTAAACTGTTTCAGTGGCTGTCCCCATCATGGTCTTGACCTCTTTGCTCATATTCTCACTTTTCCCACTCTTCAAATGGACTTTGGGAGCTCAGCTCAGTGTTCTGCTGTGGGTCTCTGGCTCTGTGAAATCTGTTATTTTCTAATGAGAGATAGAAAGGGAGTGGATCTGGATAGGAAGGGGGTAAGGATGAACTTGGAGAAGAAGAGGGAGGGGAAACTGTAAGCAGGATAAATTATGTAAGAAAATAATCTATTTTCATAAAAGAAAAAAAAGAGAGTAGTTGGTTTCTCCCATAACATTTATGACATTATTGCACCACTCAGGCAGGATACTGTTATAGATCACAGGGCTTATAGCTGGGTGACACTGATGATTATCTTTCTTTTCTGATGGTGTGAAGGGTACCTTCCAATACAGTAATGGTAGTCATTATTGAATTTTGTAGTTAGGCACAGCTCAAGATTTCCATATTTGATGATTTAATTGTCTTCTTCAGCAATAGGGACTTATTAGACTGTAAAGAGCAACCAATGGCCTTAGCAATATCCTATGATGTTTGGGGGTTTCCATGGAGCTCCTCTGGCCAATGAAGCAACAAGATGTAATTCATTCCTGCACTGGAGGGTTTACTTAGTGACACAAGATGTCTATTTGGTACACTGTCTCCCCCATTATTTGGTGACTCTATTTATATTCCTTTTACATATGCATGGGTGTATATTATATAACTTATAGTATATTTATATATTAAATTTACATTTACATGTTTGTTATCTATTATAAAATAATTATAGCCAACATAAATATATTTTATATATAAATATATATGTATGTATATTTCAGAAATCTTCTATAGTAGTAGGTTATCTATATGGCTTTTCAAATGGTCTTTAATATTGTCCCTCCCCATATTCCTTTCTTTAACCTTCCTATTTAATCTTCCTATTCTAGTTTCCCTTTGACTTTCCAAAACACTATACTGGAGATTCTCTTCACTCTAGTCCCTAACCTCTGTGGTTATTTGGATTGCAGCATACATATAGAAGGCTTAAAATCTTAACATCCACATGTAAGAGAAAATATACAATACTTGTCTTTTGGTGTCTAGGTTATTTCATGCAGGATGATTCTTCTACCTACAACCATTTACCTACTAATTCCATAATTTTGTTTTCTTAACAGCTGAATAATATCCCATTGTGTAAATATACCACATTTTCATTATCAGTTCATCAAAGGACATCAAGGCTGCTTCCAATTTCTGGCTATTATGAATACAGTAGCAATGAACCTGGATGAGCAAGTATCTCTCTGCAGCAGGACAGTCCTTTGGGTATAACCCCAAGAGTGGCATAGCTGAATTCTGGATACATATAACTCTACCAACTTCTTGAGGAATCACCATACTTAAATTTCCATAGTGGTTGTACCAGTTCGCACTCCCACCAGCATCCTCGCCAGAATGAGCTGTCATTTGTTTTATTGATCTTGGCCATTCTGGCTGGGAAGATTAAATCTCAAAGGAGTTTTGATTTGCATTTCTCTGATGCCTAAGGGTGTTGAACATTTCTTTAAGTGTTTCTCAGTCGTTTGTATTTCATCTTTTGAGAACTCTCTGCTTAGCTCTGTATCTCATTTTTAACTGGGTTATTTGTATTCTTGAAGTTCAGAATTTTTAGTTCTTCATATATTTTAGATGCTATCTATCAAATATATAATTGGTAAGGATATTTTACCATTCTGTATGCTGCTTCTTTGTCTGAAAGATGGTGCCCTTGGCCATACAGAAGCATCTCAGCTTCGTGATGTCCTGTTGGTCTTAGTGCTGAGCTGTCAGTGTTCTGGTCAGAATGTCCTTTCTGTGCCAGTGAGTTCAAGGCCATTCTCCCATTTCTCTGCTGTCAGATTCAGGGTATTTGGTCTTATGCTGAGGTCCTTGATCCATTTGGAGTTGAATTCTGTGTAGGGTTGTGAGTATGGATCTAATTTTCTTTCTTCTACAAATAGCCATCCAATCTCATGAGCACCATTTGTTGAAGATGCTGTATTTTCTCCAGTGTGCATTTTTTACTTCATTGTCAAAAACCACATATTCACAGTATGTGAACTTAGTCTGTGTCTTCAGTTTGAATCCACTAATCAGTGTGTCTGTTTGGTTCCAGTCCCCTGCTGTTTTTATTACTATAATAGAGCTAACTACTAGTGTGTCCTTATTCCATTAGATTAGATGGCAAAGCTCACAGCAGCCTTCACAGTGTGTTCTCATTCTCATCTGCTGAGAAATCATTACCTGAACAGTTACAACCTTTATTTTTAATTTTCTTAATTACACACATAAAAATATTATTGAATTTAATATTTATTATGTACATAGTATTTTAAGTTTTATGAATGGTGAGATATAAAGCATTATCATTGTGTTTGAATTTCTAAAACATAACAAAAATAATGGCTATATCAAACCCAACTTACCATACATGGAAAATCCATGGAAGGGGATTACACCTGAAAAGTAAAGAGAATATCAGTCACACACCTCTGCTTCATGCAGGAGTCACAGGATCAATACTGCAAATAAAGATGCTTCTTTCTTCTTTCACTTTGTTTGAAAGGTCAGCAAGAGCGATTGTAACCTACAACAGTTGTTTTAACACTCTCAGAAAAGTTTTAACTCTCTTAGACATTTTCAAACATATCCAAGATGGAGGAGGTAAGGAATTAACCATGAGGTGACTGTGGAAAACTACAGCTATGCCTTCATCTTGGGCAGGGAGTTGCCCAAGAGTGCTGGCGACCTGCCCATGTCTTGGTCTGTGTGTCCAGTTCTGGTTAGAATACAGCATTGGCCATGAACCTCCTTTACTGCAGTGAGGTTGTTCCCACTGAGTCAGAAATTAAGGGACTATCCTTTACTAACCATGACTCCTGTACTAGCAAGGGGGCAAGTTACTATCATCCTCAAAAGCCCAGGTTTAAGCTTGAATTATAATAGCATTTGAATTAGTTTGGATCTTTTCCCTTGTGGGCTTTTCAAAGGGAAGACATGCCCTATAAAGGAGATAGGGTTCACCATAATTTCTAAGGGGTAAAAAGGTTACCTTATGTCCATGAATAAACATACCACACACCTTATAAATATTTATAAAGCATTAAAAATATTGACAAGGCAGCACCCAATGATCTATCCCCCCCTTCACCCTCCCCCGTACTCTCACTCCTACCCCCCACATATACAGATTCGGGTCAGCCTGCTCCAATCTCTCTGGCTTGTACTATCATTTTACATTTCTTTGTATATTAACCTCTGCCACTCTGCATCTCTCAGCTGGATTCTTTCCTTTGAAAAGACCAAAATCGAAAAGAAATCTTCACCTGATGAGACATCCAATTAATTTTCTATTGAGGTGGCAGAGCAAGCAGAACTGAATATACATGCTTACAAAAACCAGAACCACGCTGTACAGGCTAGCCACGCTGTACAGGCTGACCACGCTGTACAGGCTGACCACGCTGTACAGGCTGACCACGCTGAACAGGCTGACCACGCTGTACAGGCTGACCACGCTGTACAGGCTGGCCACGCTGTACAGGCTGACCACGCTGTACAGGCTGGCCATGGAGCTGAGCTGGAGAACCACCATGATGGTCTTAGAGTCAGTTGATTATGTTCCTCCTTAAACAGTTATATCCTGCCTGCTAAAATCCAGTCTGCTAGGATCAGTGAGATTTTCAAGGCATTTCTTGTAATCTACATAACTTTATTAAAAAAGCTACACGAATTTCATCAGTTTTACTAATAATTCTATCCTGGAATGACCTAGGAGACATATTGACGGGACTGTATTATAAATTCATATGGTATAATCTGACAAAAATATTATACAAAGTCTACATTGTTTGCAAAGAAAGACTAAAAGCCTAACTTTAGTACACTAAATATCTTGCTGTATTCTGTGGAAAAATTGGAATTTACATACCTTGGTTCTAAACAGAGTACCTGTAATTTATATTACTGAATATTGGATGGCGTATTAATCAGTTTATCAATGCACTCCAGAAAAATTCAAATTTATGCTTATTTATTTTAAAGTATAGAAATACTGTGTTCTTCTAACTTGTAAGGAGGCAAAAAAAAAAAGAGTGTTAGAAAGCCATCTAGACTAAGTTCTAAGAAATCCCAGCTGGCTCTCAGTCAAAGCAAGCCCAGCAATAGAGGACATGGGCCATTTCCAAGGCATCTTTGTGGGGAACAGTTTCTCATCTAGGTCAAACGCCATCTACCTGCAATATCTACTTCTTATTCCTAATTCTGACCATGAAGGTCAAATGCAACACATCTAATTTGCCTTCTATTGTACAGGGAAATGATCAGAAATATTTACTCTCACCCTAGCCCTGTAACAATTGGGTACCTACAGAGGCTCCATGAGGTTCTTGAATTGTTCCTCAGAAAAAGTGGCCTGGCTCCCTGATTTATTCTCATCTGAAAGTTCAGAACTGAAACTGCAAAGTGTTCTCCTCCCCACACAGCCATAGCCAAGATGGTGCATTTGGACAGTTGTTTCCGGACCAGGTTAGGGGCTGTGCTTTTCTTCTTGGTACCATGTATTCTTTGGTGACCACTCAATGTGTTGCTGTTTTCCCTGATACATACTATCTGTGCCCTCTTCTAGGACAACATAAAAATGGTGAAGAAGAAAGGGTGAGGACAGCACTGTCACTAGAAAACACCTTCCATGTAGGCTCCAGATCATTAACTGCTGCCCTTTGTAGTCAGTGAAGAACATCATGAGATACCAGCAGACTTGTGTGCTTAATCTTGTTTTGTCATTTAGGAGTTTTCTGTGTCTTTCAGTAAGTTTCTTAACTTATGTAAGCTTCAATTCCCTTATCTACAAATCAGAGAACATGCTAGAATGTACTTTACATGATTAAATGAGCCAATGACTGTGGTTCAGTCCTTATATAAGAGTTAAAATGTTTGGGTTTGTAATAAATGTATACTGTTGATATAAGCAGTCACAAAGTGATGCCATGCTTCTTTGTTTAAAAACAATTTAATAAAAATATTAACATGGGAACACAGTTATTTTGAGCTAGTAAGCCAGAGCACCCGGAAGTTAGGCAACATAGCTCTTAGGTGTCACATGCTCTAAGTCTCATTTCTGTCTTCGGCGTCTCACCTCACAGCACGCGGCTGATTTATAAGGCATTGTCTACTTTGGCTGTTTCTGTTGCTCCCCAGGGTTCTCCTTATCTCTATTTGCTTAGCCACCCTATGTTTTGAAAACATTCTCACTTTTAACACCCAGCAGCCCTTACTTCCCCTGCACTAGAAGGCTGAAGTCACTGGCATGACCTCTGACCTGTCTGTTGTTTATACCTCATTTTTTCTCACTGCACTCTCAGCAAGAAGACATTTCCCTTTCCCCTCTCAGCTCACTAAATCCTGTTTCTTTAACATTTCCAGCTGTTAGGAAGCTAATTTCATTCCACGACTTGTTCACATTTGACTTGTGAGCTGAGAAAGGCTTTTGTATTGCTAAGGATTATTTACAAAAACAAATAATATGGAACAGAGAGACAGTGTCTAGAAAAACTGAAAATATTGACATCTGGCTGGTTACAGAAAAAGTCTGCCAACCTTGCTTTGGAATCCTGTCCATCAACAATCCCTTCTTCCCTCCGTGCATGTCACTCAACAAACACTTGCTGAACTCTAGTTCATCTGGATGCTATTTTAAGGACTGCAACTGACCTTTTCTTAGGGAAAAATCTTAAGTTTCTATAGCAAAGTGAAGAGGGATGAGGAGGTCAGAGGTGCAGAGGAAGCCACAGGGGCTGTACAGGTAAGCACCGGATTGGTGTGGGAAGTCCTTCTGCATATGTGCTGCTTTTATTGGTTAATGAATAAAGAAGCTACTTTCAGCCAATGGCTTAAGAGAATATAGACAGGCTGGAAAAGATAGAGAGTAGGTGGAGTCAGGGAGAAACCACGTAGCCTCTGCCAGAGACAAACTCGCCAGAACCTTGCCAGTAAGCCACAGCCATGTGATGCACAGATCAATAGAAATGGGTTAATTTAAGATATGACTTAGCCAGAAGTACGCTTAAGCTATTGGCCAAACAGTATTGTAAATAATATAGTTTCTGTGTGATTATTTTGGGTCTAAGCGGCCGGGAATGAGCCAACACTGGATGAAGGGCTGAGAGAAGAAGAAAAACTCACTGCACACAGTCTAGGGTAGATGGTGGTGGGCCTGCCCTTTACTTCTACTATAGAGGCAAAGAGGCAAGGGTGGGGTCCTAAGTTTTTGTATCTTTAGTTTCTGTGCACACCTTCCAAAGATTTTACACACACACACACACACAAACAACACACATACAAACACACACCCCCTATATATCTCCTTACACATCATCATCAAAAGTCCATTTTCTTCCCCAGACACCCTTACATGATAAAGTCTATTTTCTGCCCATATGGACCTAACTTCTGATTACCAAATCTTGGGTCTCTCTGCCTGTCATGACTAAGTTAGATTCCAACAACTGAAGGCACCTTCTCAGCCTTGACCTTACCATGACAATGATGACCTGGGCATATAAGGCTGTTTCCCAAAAACTTCAGTTTACATGTTTTGTTTTCTGTGATTCTTCTGACCATTCTTAATCTCAGCTTCCTTCCAAGACTCTGCCATATTTACTTTCCTTCTCTCTACCAGAATTCTCATTATTAATCTTTAATTGAAACTGTGAAATCCCAGGATCTTGCCTCCTTCTGGATGCTGCTTCTATGGATGCTCAGCACATTCCCTGACAAGTAGAAAGAAAACCTGCTTTCTGGTTCTCCTTAGGTTCTGGTACCTCCTATAGTATGTTCTCTCTTTCTGGCAAGCTGTGCACTTGGCTACACCAGCAACATCATTCTTTTTGCCTACCCTACAAACATGACTCCTCCCCAGTGGACAGCATCCTCTTTAGCTTTAGGCAATGACATTCTCCTCCAGCCCTGTACCTAAGTTATCATTTAAATTTTTTTTAAAAAATATCAAGTTATTTGAGAACTTACATACAATATATTTGACCATATTCAGCAACAGAATCATCTCCCAACAGTCCTTGACTTCTCACCCCAAACAATTCATCACAGAACACTCCTATGCCATCTGACGTGCCCTGACTGACTAAGGCACAACTCTTTCTCCAGGTACCTAGGCAACACTATGTAATTCCAGCTCTATCACCGTATACAGACATGGAGGGAAGTTATTAACCTATTTGTTCTTCCAGAACTCTCTCAGGCTAAGGACAGTGATCCTGGGTTCTGACTATAAACACTACACAAAGTTCATGTCTCTTCTGAGTAACCATCACATACTCTCAGGTCAAATTCCCTGAAGCCAGCTCATGGAGCTTACATGCTCTTTTCAGTCCTGATGGATGTGGACTGCAGGAC
This sequence comes from Ondatra zibethicus, assembly GCA_004026605.1. Taxonomy (NCBI): domain Eukaryota; kingdom Metazoa; phylum Chordata; class Mammalia; order Rodentia; family Cricetidae; genus Ondatra; species Ondatra zibethicus. Next base: position 16,655 of record PVIU01020409.1, read on the forward strand.
AGAGAAGTGGTCCAGGGAGCTCTTTGTGGAAGCAAGAGCAGGATGGGAAGAGCTGTGTATATTGTATTCTAGGGACTGCTGAAGAGCCACAAAATCTAAAACCTGGCCTTCTGGATTGTTCTAAAGGTATCTGGGCCCAGACAAGAAAATGCAGAAAATTTTACCAGATTACTGCTTTGATTAACAACTTATAATATTTAGATTTATGATAGATGGGTCCTGTGAGAGTTATGGATAGACCAGCTTGGGATGGTTAGGCAAACAAGATAATGTGACACAACACAATACTTGACAGAAGTCAGTGGTTAATACAAGCATGTTCCTTCTCTTATCTCACTGCCCTAGAATTCATTTTTAGGTTTTATAAAATATAGGTCCTTTAAGCATAAGAACTGCTTATTACTTATCTATCCACTAAGATAAGCACTTCACCAAAAATATAATTGTGCCTATTACATGCTTGCAGAAAGAACCTATGAAGCCTAGAGCGCCTGCCTCTGCTATTTTTAAACCTTTTATTTAGTTACCTACATCCAGGGTCTGTAATTGGACTCTAATGAGCTCTTACCTGTGGTTCTGCAAAAGCCTCCTAATTTCTGCTCCTCTCTCCAAATGCTCAGGTCCCTAACTAACTTTAAGCTCAAGCTATCTTCTGAAATACTGCTCAGACTATGAAGAAGACCTCTACATCCAGAACTTCCTGCTGCCCCTCCATCCATCCACCACAGGTCACCTCAGACTATGAGGAAGACCTCTGTATCCATGGTTTTCTGTTGTTCATTCATCTATGAACCACACGTCTGCTGAACTCTTACTTGTTTAATTAACTGATACTTAGATACCTACTCTGTAGACTCTAAAGAAGTTAAAATAAATGAAATATGGACCCTTCATTACTGAAATTCAAATTCTGCTTTTGTTACATTGGTTAAATATCTACAGAGTGGAATTCAAACCTGTGACTTGGCCCACCAACCTGAGGTACTTCTGCTTCCTCTTTACTATATGACCCTGAGTCCAGACCCTCTGAGGAATAGCACACTAGATACACCATCACATGGCTTCATCGTGTACTTTCATACTTTAGTAGCTTTTAATGATAATTCTGCATACAACAAATTCTATCAAAGCTCTGTTATGAGTGAGCTATGACCTAAAACATCCCTAACCTCTAACCTTATATTGATAGTCACCTCACTTGAATTCTTATGTACCCCACTACCCACAACATTTGCATTTAAAAATAAAATAGAATATTTTTTTAAAAATCTATGTAGTCTTTCCTGTTAAGCCTTTGCTGAAACATTTTGATTGGTGGGTTGAAATGGCACTATTGTTATTTTCATCATCTACTACAAATTCTGAGGATCGCTAAGTAAGTCATAGCTTAATCAGGACAAGGCACTTTTATTAAGGAAGATTACAGTGATGGAGCAGCACAGAGGGGTGTGCACGTCAATATCACCCATGGCCAGTAAAACTCACTACATCCTCCCAAGATCTTATGTCTGCAACTGCTCTACATAAAACAAGGACCACATTCAGCACCATGTATCATCTTCAGAATCCAGCACAGCGTCTTCTGTGAGGTGCCAGATAATGCTGTTAATGTTTATAATACTTGTTAAAACATTCAAGTAAAAACTCACTTATAAACGTGTGATTAAGATATAGCACAGGATGCTCTAGATGACACAATGTGAAGAGCAAAGACTCAATGGAGTCACACAGATTCGAATCCCTCGTGACCTTACTCATGTTACCACCCTTCTCTGAATCCTTAATTTATGGACTTTTGTTGGGTTCTCTTCAAATACAAATGAGTTGCTGTACTTAAAACATAGCAGTATAATCTTTAGTAAAACACTGATGTCCAATATCTATAGCTATTTATGCTCTTCAAAGAAAGAGCATATCTAAGTATGCGTATGAACCCGAGAAAAGCTTGGCTAAGATCAAAGAGTCCCCATGGGCTGAAGGACACAGAAAAAATCATGGCAGGGACAAAAAAAGAGGCCTGAGGATCAGTGAAAAACCCATGGGCACTCCAGGATACACACTGGATTTCTTTAAACATAGGGTTGTTTCTTAACCAGTTTCTTCAGACCCTTTCCTCTGCCTCTCAACACTTTAGCCTTTCAAGAGTCAAGTTTCATTCGCCTGGCCACCATCCAAGCATGTTTTGGATCTGGCTTCCAAGTTCCACAAGTATGCTATGAGAGGCTGTTTTAAGATCCGTGCCTCCCTCATGCATCTGAAGGTCTCAAATGTTAACTGTCCATCCCTTGTGATATGACTAAGGGTACAAAGAGGTGACTTAATACACCCTTGCCAAAGCTCAGAAAACACTGTCAACAAAAATAAATCTTGAACTAAATAAGACATAGATAGTAAATATGACTCACAAACTCCACAAATATCAACATGCTTCACACTTAGCAAATCTGTTCCCCCCTTTCCTGACTGTCTTTATAGCTTACATTGGATTCACTTCAGCTCACAGCAGTTGAAGGGGGTAGACCCTTTCATTTGGGATTGCTTAGTACATTCAGTTGTTGAAATAATAAATTCCTCTGTTTATTTTCCCCTTACATATAACTAACATGTCAGTAAAGATAACAATTAAGACAATGGATAAATTGGCTTTTTAAGCTATTTTCATCATCTTTCTGAATTAAAACTTTCAAGTATAACTTTGATACTTTACTTAAGTAATTAAGAATTTCCCAAACCATCACAATATAACAATATTTAAATGTGAATCCAAATTTACATTTATGCTCTGAATAGAAATGAGGCCCCTGCTGACAATCACCGTTCTAGAGCCCAAAACTTCCCTACTCAGCGTCATTAGTGATTAATGATTAGGTCATTATTACCTTAAAAATCACTCACAGTTAAGTCTAAGGCAGATTTTTTCCTGTTATCATAGGAAAACCTTTCTTCCTCTCTCTTCTTATTCCTCTGAATTCTTCTGCATTAGTTCCCTCATTCATTTGAATATTCATCCCAATATCTTTATTGAACACAGACTTTATGCTCATATGATTACAAATGCTGGCTATATTGGTCATCAAAACTATTAAAATCTGTGTTTTTTTTCAAGTTTACATTTTAAAAACAGTCACATTCTACATAGCAGCCAGGATGAGTTTTGAAAGCATTAATTGGAAAGCGGAGGAAAGCCGCCATTGAGAAGAATAGAGGTGGTAACTCCCAAACACTGTCCCTCCAGTAAAGCAATGCTCAACCAAAAAAGAAAAAAGACCAAAAAATTTAGAATCAATTTTTTAGAAACGCTCCGGAATCTAATAAAAAGAATACCCTTACAACGAGGGGAAGGTTCAGTGAAGCAGGAATTTTGGTGAGGCTGGGCTGTGGCATTTTAATTCACCCACCTGCTGCCATCCCTACTCTCCAGCTTGGCAGCAGCGTGAAAACAGCGGCCCACATTCCTGATGTAACTTGCTGGTGTGAGAGAACAATACAGATCTTTATATAAAAAATGTTCCTTTGTGCTGTGACTTGTCTAGTAGCTACCTGAGAGCCACGCTCAGATATGCTTTGCTACACCTGATAGTCTCAGGGATTTCTCAGGACTGAAGTGGCCTGCCAGGCAGCATTTGTCAAGAGCATTTAAAGGCAAATAAATACACTAACTATGGCCTCAAGGAAGAAGGAATAACAGATGGGGCAAATAACAGACAGACTTAAAAGCATGGAAAGGCAGAGGCTCAGAAAGGAACTATATAAGGAAATAAGGACTTTGAAATCTCCTAGGTATAGAATACAGAGGGACTGAGGAAGGACAGAGAACCCAGCTTTCACTTCTGGCTTTTAGCCTCTATAAAAGTGAAGATTCACATCGAGCTGTAAATTGCCTAGATAACCTTCTGTGTGACCCACTCCAAGGCAATTTGCAAACACTGAGGGATGTTTTAATTTAAAAAATTAGTTCTAAACATTTAAGGAAATTCTTATCAAATCACTAGCTCACTATTAAGCTAAAAGAACAGAGATTTCAGTAGGCACAAATATAAAAATATAATAATTTTAGAAAGGGTTTACATAAACCACTAAACAAATAATTTTAAAATACAAGCAACAGCAGTGAATTCTGGAAAGGAGGCAGTCTGAATCCCAGAATTATCATATTTTAATAGGGAAGACAGCCAATTTTCAGCAATGGGAAAAAAATTTACTAGGTATGTAAAAAATGAAGTACAAAGGGCTGGAAAGATGGCTCAGAGGTTTTTAAAAATAAAGCAAAGAAAACCAGCCCACAAATCACAATCCCAGAGAACCTAGACAACAATGTGGACCCTAAAAGAGACATAAATAGATCTAATCTACATGGGTAGTAGAAAAAGACAAGATCTCCTGAATAAATTGGGACCATGGGGACCTTGGGTGAGGGTTGAAGGGGAGGGGAGAGGCAGGGAGAGGAGCAAAGAAAATTGTAGAGCTCAATAAAAATCAATAAAAAAATGAAGTACAGCTTATCCACAAGGGGAAGAAATTAAATAAATAAAAAGAAATTAATACAAACTGTCATTGAGTAATCCTAATGGATTTACATCAGTCAGATCCCACCCTGGTCTGGCCCTAGTTTTCCTTTCCTACTTACTCTGTATCAACTCATTAGAAGTCACCCTACCCATCGTGGTGTTCTTCAGACCATCTGTCTGAGTCCTACTCATGGCCTTAAACATGCTATGCTCTCCCTCTGAAATGTGCTTTTCCCACTGCTTTGCATAGCTCACCCTGCTCACTCGGACTCTATTCTTTTCTGCTTCCTAGAGGTGTCCTTTCATCTGCCTTATCTACAGCAGCAGGCTTCCCCCACTCCCTACCCTTTCTGATACCTTTACTGTTCAGTTCATCACTCTCTCAAATGTTTTCTTGCTTTCTTTCTTGCACATCTACTTTACTAGCATGAAAGGTCCTTGGCAGCAGGTCCTTTATTTGCACACTGTGCAAATAAGACAGAGACAGAGCAGGAAATGAGCAATCAGCAAACAAACAGAGGCAATCTATACATGTTGAATAATAACAAAAACTATGGAAAAACTTTTAAGACACATCTGAGATGTCTCCCTCAGCTGAGAATTCTTGTTTAAGAAGAATTTAATTATTAGAGAGGAACTGTCTACTGACGGTTCTTCAGTGAGGTAATGTCTCATGCCACCTTGGCTTTTACATCTATTCCAGGAAGGGCAGCCACAGATGGGTGGAGGGACCATGTGGGTGGCGGTGAGAAAAGTTCTGTCCATGGGAGTGACTGCTGGTCAGGGACAGTACTCTAGAGTGCTGCAGGTGAACGTCTCTCTCTGCCCAGGAGAGTCAGGCCAGTTCTGGCTGTGGTAGGGCTATAAATATCCCTCGGTTTTCAAAGTATATTATTCTGGCAGAGGGTGGAGAATGAGCAGCACTATGTAGTAATGCCTAGCTGCAGAGAAAGGAGTCCATGCACTACGTAGACTAGAAAGGTGTCCTTGGCTCTATAAGTCCTAAAACCACCTCAAAAGAAGTGATTCTGTAGAATTAAATTCATGAACAGCTGTGAGTTTATCTCAGCTTGATTTTAACTATGTATTTTTAGTATGTGTAGAAATGTTTGTAGAACTCCTCCTATATGGAACTCTTTGTCAATATTGTAGTCACTTTCTTTTCTTTCCAAAGATACTATAATAACTTCAATTACATGTTTTGAGGCTTAGGAGCAAGTGATAAAAATATTGTTTCTGAAGCCAGATATCTTGGGTTCAAAGCCTGGCTTTGTCACTCACCAGCTGGATAGGTTAACCTTTTGTGCCTCAGTTTCTTTTTCTGTAAATTGAATAACAGTAGTACCTGTATTATAGGCTTATTATAAGGATTTCATGAGATAATACATGCAATATACTTAACATAATTCTGGCTTGCTTAGGATGGTTCAGAAGATATTAGCTGATGCAGCCACAACTGCTCCTAAATTATAGCTGTGACTGTATGTACATATGTCTCGAAATGATTTTTAAAGATCGTATCATAGGGCTAGAGATATAATGCCAGTGGTAGAACACGTGCCTAGCATACGTGACACAGGGTTAGCACCCAGTACCACACACGTACATGAAAGAGCTAAAATTACAATGTGTTACAACCTTGTAAAGATCAGAGAGTTCCTGGCTTTTATATGAATCAGTCCCAGGATGATTTCCTGGAGTGCTCCTGTATAAAGTTTTATAGTCTGAGGTTTTTACATTTCAGTTCTGACATGTGTCAGGCATGTGTTTAATCTTCTAAACAATGCCTCTTGTTACCTTGAATCTATGAACACTTTTTTTTTCAGCTACTTAGAGACATTTTATTTTTTCTGATTTTCTATTTCTTAAATATAAAAAGTTGTTAGAAAAAAATTATGTCTACACAGAGATATTAAAATTAAAACACATCTAATTTAGTTCAAGTAAACGAGTTGCAACAATACTACATGCCAGATACTGGGAGAGCAATGATGAAACAAGAATATGATCCTGGACCTTCAGAAGTCTGCAACACTGAGAGGGAGTTAAAGTTGCAAGAGCCAAAGCTCTCTGCTCTGGTACATGAAAGCCAAGAGAAGGGCCGTTAACATTCTCTTGGGCCCTACGAGGGATTTAATGTTGCACCCAAACTGGATCATGTCTGAACTGAGCCTCCTTGATGGCCAAGGAAGAAAAGCTGGATGGTCTGTCCTAAGCGGGAACAGTGCTGGCGTGAGACAGAAAGCAGCACAGAGCTCGTGGCTGTGTGTGAGAATAAACAGTTGGATATCGCTATTAAGTTTTAAAAAGTGATATGGGAAATGGTAATATATGAAGCCAGGGAGTCAAATGTACAGGGGTCAGACTCCAGGGGTCCCACGATCCATGTCATACTGAGAAACATGGGTGTTAAACTTTTCAGCAACTTTAAGAAACTTCAAGAAAAACGGCAATCCTCAGACTCTCATTTTGGAGGTATAACTGAGATGACAGAGGCAAAACCTGAAAACTAGAAAAGGTGAGGAAGAGACAGCAGTATAGATGGCCATTACAGTTCCAGGAGACAGCAGGGTCAGATGGAGGGCAAGGCAGCAGGAAGAGTGGGAAGAGATAGCCCCAGGTGAAAGCAAAGGCTCTGGAGACATGGATGGGGCAGGGCAAGACCGAGGCGGCCAGGATGACTTCCAGGTTTCAGGCCTTGAGTAACTGGGTAGATGAAAATGGCAGTTAACTGAGACAGGTACAGGTTGGTTGCTTGTTATTTCAATTTTGTTTTGTTTCTGTCCTGAGGGGCATAGGAAAATAATATACTAAGTTGGGTCGTAATAAGTTTGGGATAGCCACAAAAGAGGGTAGAACTAGAGGGAGAAGTTTTAGTAATTAACAAGTAGATCCACGAAAGCAGGTGGAAAGTCAGGGAAATGTGTGAAGACAAAAGAGAAGAGCAAAGAAACAAGGCTGTCAGGAAGCAGGTCACAGAGCTGAACAGTACAAGACGGAACAGGCAGGAGAGCCACGCTTGGCTTTCAGATAGTGCTCGACACTGCTAACCACAGCTGTGATGGCTGTGTCTTGTCACTACGCTAGGCCCTGTGCTCCTGCTTTCATAACATGCCTCAAGTGATTGTTACCCATGTGCCAAGCTGATGAGACTCAAGGGCAGGGAAGTCGCAGAACTTAACCAAGGTCAGAGGGTGAGTTGGCAGAGCTCAAATCTGAACGCAGATCCACTGGGTTACGATGCCCAAGCTCTTAATTCCTCTAAAGCAAAAGTTCTTCAGGGTGTAGCTTAATAGCAGCAGGATAAGGACAGCTCTACACCACATTTCTGTGCTTTCTAAAAGAACTGTCTACTGAGTATCTAAATAGTAAATACTGGGTCCTGTGCAATCATGTCTCAGAAAGTTCAACGATTTTCTCCACAATCTTTGTATTTCATAAATACTTCACTGGCTGCTTGTGAAGACAGGGCGGTCTGTTTCCCTAACTGCAGCCCCGTGATGATCACACAAAGTGAAAGCCCTAGTTGAGCTGGTTAGTGTTGTTCAAGGAAAACTGCGTGCCCTGGACTTGGGCGTTTGTGCTGACTCAGCTTCTCATAAATCCCCTGTTGGTTCCAAGAAGAGCTGGAGGGACATGCACAGTTTGGCATTAAACTGCACAAACATGGATGGAGACACTAAAATATACCTTTTACAGAAGGAAGGAATATTTTAGATGATAGTTTGTGTTCCATTTTCAGGACAGAATGAGAAAGTTACATGCCCAGAACAAAAGCTGTCATTGCCCCATTTCCTTCCAGAGGAAGCAGCAGCAACACTTACCATTTGGTGGATAAAAGACAGCATATTCTTCCAATCCTAGCTTTCCTGTAAGAGAAAGCCACAGATGGTAAAACAGAGTTTGCTGGGTTTGTTTCTGTTTTTCTGAGACAGAGTTCTCTGTGTAGACCTGGTATCCTGGAACTTGCATTATAGACCTTGAACTCAAAGTGCCGGGGACTAAAGGCATGCACCGCCACCACCTAGCTAAAGTTTTAAAAAACCTACATTCTGTGAATGTCCTAATAATGAATAGATAATGAATGGAATTTTAAGAATAACCATAGCCTAACTTTATTTCCTTTCTTGATATGGCATTAGTTGAAAATCTGTCAGCCATGTGTCTGACACCAACAAAGCCTTTTAAGAATTAAAGTAAATAATATTCTTTAAACATTGTTTTCACTTGAAGCACTTGAAAATAATTTATCAGCATACAATTGTTTTCTAAACTTAAAGACACTGCACAGTAAAGCAAGTCTGAAGTCTTGCCATAGCCCATTAGCTTGTATTTTTAGAAAATGTACTGAAGAGTTAAAAACTAAATATCTTTTTTTTTTCAAGGCAGGGTTTCTCTTTGTATCTTTGGCTGTCCTGGAACTCGCTTTGTAGACCAGGCTGGCCTCAAACACAGAGATCCGCCTGCCTCTGCCTCCTGAGTGCTGGGATTAAAGGTGTGCACCACCACGCCTAGCCAAAACTAAATATCTTCAACTGTGTAACAGTCATGTATCCTGACTCCCAACACAGTGTGTGTGATCAGAGAAAAGGGGTGGGCAGTTGAAAACAGAGCTGTTCTGGGAAAGGATGTTCTCTATATGCTCAAGAGCTGCCCACTTTCCCGTCCTCCACTGAGTAACTTGAGCTGGGGTGCTGCCTAGGTTTACGTCAACTTGACACAAGCTAAGTGATCCAAAAGGCTCGAACCTCAGTCAGTAAAATGCCTCCATAAGACCAGGCTGTAAACAGACAAGCCTGTAGGGCATTTTGTTGTTGTTGTTGTTGTTATTTCCCTTTGAGGAAGGTCCAGTCCATTGTGGGTGGGGCCATCCCTGGGCCTAGTGGTCCTGGGTTCTATACAAAAGCAGACTGAGCAAGCCCTGAAAAGCAAGCCAATAAGGAACACTCCTCAGTGGCCTCTGCATCACCTCCTGTCTCCAGGTTCCTGCCCTGTTTGAACTCCTGTCCTCACTTCCTTTGATGATTAATTGTAATGTGGACGCATAAACCAAATAAACACTTTCCTCCCAACCTGCCTTTGTCATGGGTCTCATCGCAGCAATACTAACCCTAACGAAGACAGGGGGCTTTCAGCTTGACAATTTTCTGAGGAACTCTGCATTTATTAAAAAGACATTGAATTTTGCAATGGGATTTGAATTAAAATTTATTAAGAGTTTTTTTTTTAATTGGGTATAAGGCAGGGAGAAGAGTGAAAAGTGTGGCCATCTTAGGTTAAGGTGGGGACACACAAAACTGTGAGAAGAAACAATGGAACAATGAGACCCGGACACACAGGTGATCACAGCAGTAGACACCTAGACAAACACGGCAAATAAAGAGTACAGTCCTCACCCCCATGGCCTACAACCCAGGCCAAACCACAAATAACAGAATAGGACTGCTGACTTCTTTTAAATGGACTTGAGGGTTTCAGTGCACGGGGGGAGGGAGACTGATGATAGGCTGGCAGACATGAGACAGAGGCTAGGTCAGCAAGGACCTATAATTTGCGGGCCTGGAATGTGAAGTTTCTCAGGCACTAGGGCTCTGGAAGGGTGAGGAGGAATATAGACAGTGTGAGATAATCAGGGAAGGAAAGGAAACGAGGTTAAGATGGCAGGTGGAGGGTCTTAAAATTATAGCTCACTTTAGTCCACTACGTAATTCAATTTTATCATCACTCTATGTACAGGATGCGATGTAGGGGTGTGTGTGTGTGCGTGTGTGTTTGCATGTAGAGGCCAGAGATGAAGCTCAATTATCTTCCAATCACCTTCATCTTATTTCTGAAGCTTCAGCTAGGCTAGCTGGCTAGTGAGTGTCTGGGACCCACTTGTCTTTGTACCCCAGCGCTAGGGTTTCGGCACACTGCTCTGCCTGGCTTTACTGGGAACCAAAGTCAGAGCCTCGTGTTTGCACCACAGGCAACTTAACAACTGAGCCATTTCCCTACCCCAACAATCTCTTTAGATAAAAAGGAAAGAAAGTTTTTCTGAATTCATGTATTCATTGGGGGAGCCTGACTCCAACACAAGATGATGGAGTCTATCCTACCCAGGGCAAAAGTTGGAACAACCAGGCAGCGATAAAATCCTAGGGAAATGATTTCTTTCTTCATGGAAGCAGCAGAAGGGTCACACATAAACAGGCAATGGGGCAGTGAGATTGTAGTGCTGGGTGATCAGGGAAAAGGAGAGAAGGGCTCAAGTTAGTTCAGTCTCCAAGCGATGACAGGACCCTGAGACGGTGCATGGATACGATGAGGCAGCTAGCGTTAGACAGAGAACTAGAACAGAGATTAGAGGGGGATAGCACTACTTTATGCCATATTTTAAGTGTAGCGGAACTAGACAAATTTGAAAATTAATTTACAAAAAGAAAGGTAAGAAAAATTGAAAAGGCGAATCTCTGTGATGAGTTCATGGGTAGGAAAGAGAAGAAAATCCGACAGATTTGGTGCAAACAGGACAGAGGAGACAGGAGATGGCAAGGACTAAAAAGGCAACTGTGATGCTATCTCTGTCTCCCTTGGAGGATGATCTGGGATTTGTTGCTGGGTGCTGACGCTGAAATAGTCATTACTATTGCAGAGAAATCAGAAATAATTTTCACTTTAAAAACTGGAAATACCAATATAACATATAAACCATTCGAACATTCTTGGAATGATTATGCAAGTCTGTAGTAATTTCTCTTTAGTATTATTAAAACATTACCTCTGATGTATGATTTCGGGGGTGAAGCACTGTTGTATGCAAAATGACCCAGTACAGACGTATCCCGTGAAAAACAAAGTAATACCTGGATATAACATTGGAAAAAAAAACAATGAGCACTGCTATAAAACAATTGGTAACAATTAAATTAATTATAATTTCATACAGAGGAGGCCCTAGATTTAAGGGCTTAAGCTTGGTGCTGCTCTTTGTAACGGGAAGAGCGCCCTCTATTGGTACACTTACAGTAAATGCTCACGGAGGGACTCATGAAGGCAGCCGATTCCCGAGAGGATTTTCCTCTATTTGTCCCCAGACTTTGAACACCAGAAAACACAAGTTGCTAACTATGTGATGATTTACCTGTGTTTTATCTGCAGACTAAAATCACCTTGAGAAACTTAACAGATGAGAACTACATAGGGCACCCGTGGGTGCTCACACACAAGCACACGAGGGCTACAGGGAATGGGCAGCAGACTTAATAGGTGTGCAACAGTTGGACATGCCAAGAATGAGGGGAGAGCCTCCATCCCTGGAAAGGATGGCAGCGGCAAAGCAAAGATTTTCCCAATACAGGTGGAAGCTTGCTGTCCCGGTCAGCAAGGCACCCAGCAACTCTATCAAGAAATAAAATAGAGGGTGCAATCAGGACCAACCCAATAGAACAGCGTCAGCTGGGCTCTTGACACCAGCCTGAAACTCGGGGGCAGGAGTCCAGTCCTCAGGAAGGTGAAAGCATTTAGAAGACCCAGGATCCCAAGTCATCACAAAGAGGACTGCATAAGAAAAATGGGCACAGAATGAGGAATGATTTTGGACCTTTTGTGCCAGGTTGGTTACCCATCTAGACTTAATTTTGCTGCACTTTCAACTGTAGCTCTACAGTTTACTAACTGGATGACAAGGGCAAGTTACTGGACTTCTAAGTATTTGTGTCCTTATAAGTATATGTAAAATGAATACAATAACAATGCTAAGGTCTAAGTGTATTATGGGGATTAATTCGTATGCAGGAAGTGTTTAGATAGTACCTGGGTATGTCACATTATTTAAATGTTATCTACAGTTACTACTAAACTGTTATTAATATTCTATATTAGCTAGTCTCTGTTCTTGATATATTTAATTCGGCTCATATATTTATATGGCTCAGCTATCATGTTTCTTCAACTTAAAACTCTGTATCTCCACTTCTGGAAAACATTCAAGCACTATATTTTTGAACGATCCCCGCTTTTCTCTATTTACGTTTATAAGACTTCTATAATTCTGACCTACACCTCTTTAACCTTGTCCTTTTCAATCATGTTTATCACTTCAAACTACACTTTTGAGAACTTCTGCAGATTTCTAAAAGTCAGTTGACCGTCTTCGAGCTCTTACTATCCACCAAGCACAAGGACAGGATGAAGTAGGTGGTATATCAAAAGAAAGCCACACAAACAAACATTGCTCTCAGTTACGGTGAAGGGAGGTAACAAGCAGCAAGTGTGGTGCCAAAGTAAATCAGATAGTACACTAGGTGGCAAGTCCCGTAGGAACAAGATAAAGGAGGCCCAGAGAAGGGCCTGTCAGTCCATAAAGGGTGGTTTTTGAGAAGGTGCCCTTTGGTCAAACTCTTAAAAAGGGTTGAGAATCTTAGTGTGTGGCTAACTGGGAAGGAAAGGGAACAGTTGGAATGCAGTGGAGACGGGGGCTCTGTGGCTGTGAAGGTGGAGCATCGATGCCAGGTGGCGGGTACAGTTGTCTTTCAGTCAGTGGGCCTATGCCTAGCACTTAATAGTAAGTAATACTAAATTACATTAAGACAGGAATGCTGGTATTATACCCTCACTGTTATGCTAAGAAATACGTTTCCTTTCTAGGATACAAATGGTATAAAATGGATATTAGGTTGTAAATGTTAACAATGAAAACACTTAACATGATGAGACTTTATGGGTGGAGTCTCGTAGGTTTCCAGGAGACACAATCTCCTGTTCCTCTGTCTTTTCAATCTTTCTGTCCCCTCTTCCAGAATGATCCCTGAACCTTATTTACAGGAATTATGTTCTACATGTGTCAGTTGGGACTGGGGTCCATAATTGATCAGTTGTAATGGTCTTCACCTGTTTCACAATAACCCTAAGTAAGGGGGCAATACTTGTCTGCATACCCTACTAGCCTAATTGGACTTCAGGCTGGCTCACCAAGAGGGAAAGCAAGCCTGGTACTGGAAGCCTAAGCCGCCTTGGGATTGTCCTTAGGGAGGAGGCATTCAGGTCAGTTCCAGCTCAAGGGCCTCTGTGCCTTGTTTCTCCCATGCATGGCGTCTTCAGCAATAAAGACGTGCCTTCCACTTCTGGGGGCAACCAAGGGCAATAGCAATAGCCTATAATACTTTGGGAGTTTCTTGGACAACTCCTGTACCTAAGGCTCAGGGTGCATTTTGAAAAAGGGGCAGAAAGTTTGCTGTGAGACTGTGTCTCCTAGAAAAGTTCAAAGCTACATCCATGAAATCTTAGCAACACAGCTCCCTAAACATGACCTGACCAAGGAAGAGACCGAGACACATGCAAATGTGGAAGGGGAAAAACCCATGAGACCGCAACCCTAGACAAAGAACTCCAGACAAACAAGGGATGCTAAGAGCTGGAGAAGCAGTCTTCCCTGGGGAAAAGCACACTGACTGATATCTAATGCCAAATGGCCATCTCTGAAACATATAAATACAAATAACATTATATGGACTGAGTGGATTGTATTTATGCATTTCAGAATATATAAGCATATTTGAAAGTTAAACAACTGTAGAGAAAAAGGCCATGAATTTGAAAAAGAGCATGTTGTGGGGAGGGTATGGAGGGAGGAAAAGGAAGGCAGAAATGATGTAATTATAATCTCAATATTTATTTTTTAAAAATTGATCTTATAGATGACAATCTGTGAATGGCAAGATTACCCAGGATTGTATGACTGGACACAACATAATCATAGGGATCTTTATAAAGGAGACAGAGGCAGCAGGGCAGTGAAGAAGGACTTTACGATGCTGTCGACTGCTGCCTCTGAGAATGGTGGAACCAGCTGTAAGCCAAAGCATGAACATCATTCTAGAAGCTGGGAAAGACCAAGAAATGGGTTCTCCTTCAGAACTCCCAGAAACAACACAACCCTGTGGATACCACGAGTGTGAGCAAATCAAACCACTCAGATTTCTGTCTCAGAACCTCAAGAGGATTTATTTACTTTAAACAACTGAATTGTAATGATTCATTACAGCCACAGCAGTAAGCCAGTACAAATAATTAACTAATACAATAGATAACTCTAAATAAAGGCAAAAAATACCCAAAAATAAACCAAGGGAAATCCTAAGGAAATGTTTATAACATCCCCTTAGTTTACAGGCTGGGGTAGCACAGTAACTTTAGAAGAAGCACTGTGCTTAAATATATCCCATAGAGGCGCTGCTGCCTGTGGCCCTGAGAAGGGAGGGCATCTGAGATGCTCTGGGGACACTGGGACTGTAAAGTGAGAATGCCAGCGGGAGCGCATAGACAGTACGCACCGGGGCGCAACCCTGCCATATGAGCAGAGCTGCCAACTCCTACTCGAGCCTCAATTGCTTTAACTCTGATTTCTTAATCGGTAAAGAGATGTCAGGTTCATCATAAGCCTGCTGGGATGCACACACAGAAGGCAGTGGTCACTTACAAATTAAGAAAACTTAAATGTAGTAGGTGAGCTTACTCACAGCAGGGCTCTCTGTTATTTAGAAGAATTGTAAGAAACCAGGCACTTATACGACCTACAGGTTTATGCCACAGAGTTAGACCAAGAATGTCTGCAAAGGGTTTACCTGGGCTGAAAGCTTTCTTAATATGTCAAATTATATTTCTTCTCAACGTTTCTAAGAAAAAAAAGTCATTTGTGCAATGAAAAGCACAAAAGAAATGATGGGTACCAACTGGACAACACGGTTAACATATAAGCGCTAAAATCTTCCCATTCGCATTTTCTCTAAGCTAATGAAGAAATGATAAAATTTCAAGAATGGCTTGAAAAGTACTCTTCCCTGCCTTAAATTGTTCATAAATTAAAGGACAGTGTGGCTTACTGGGTTTTGGACATGGAACAGGCTTGGGGTCCTTGTAGCTGTATGAGCTTGGATCTTATCTTCTGAATTTCATCTGAAAAAGGGAATAAGGTTACCCTGTAGAGCCAGGCATCCCTGCAGTCCCAGCAATTGAGATTTGGCTGAGGCAGGAGGATCAGTAGTTTCAGGACAGCATGGGCTACATAGCAAGACCCAATTTCAAAACTCAAACCCAAATAATGGAACACTTTATGTGGTTCTAAGAATTAGCTATCAAGAGGACTCTACGATGATAATAGAGTAGCACTGTCTACTCTATTATAATAGAGAAGCAATGACGCTGTCTTCCCATTCAACTACTGTGCAGGCAGCGATGTCTCACAGAGCTATCTGGGAAGCATGGAGTCTGTGGACACCTTGGAGTTTTCAGGGGGACCTCCAGTGGTAAATTGTGGCTAATCCAGTCAATGGCAGCTCATAACACAGCAGCATTTACCCCCTCCCCACTCTTGAGAAGCAGTCGTGTATGTATATGTTCTTAATACTCTTGTAAACAAAGCAAGTAACTACCAAGCATAACGCCACACAATACAAATGTGATTTTTACTTACTTTGTAAGTAACCAAATTTAAATTTTCTAGTTATGATTGCTACTTCCTTACAGTGTACGTCCTAGCAAATTCCAGCATGCCTGCTGTTTCCTCACAGACAGACATAAGACTTGGAATTCCATGTCGCAGTGGGAGCTACAGCTCCTTCCTTGCTGCATTGTAGAACTGCACATCACACTGGACACCCACTCCCTGACTGATGACTACAGCGTCTGCCTGGAGTGGCGCAGAGGTGGAGGTGGAGAAGGGCTGCTGTTACACATACCTCCACTGCTCTCTAGCTGAAGTCAAGGTCCTGGATTTAAAGAGCAGACTGCTCCCAGCCCTGCTCCATTCTCTTTCCCCTCTGTTAGGAGACAGGACATTATAACAAATGCCCCTGACTACGGAAAAACTGAGAAGGTAATCTTCCATGCCCAGGTAAAAATGTAGGCTCAGAAAAGCTCTGGAGAGACCTTAATGTTGTATCTCATGCTGACTTTGGAAACAGCTTACAAAAATCAAAGCAACAAAAACTCCAAACGATACCTAAAAAATATGGGCTAAGAGGTGAAGACAGTATGATTTTCAGAGATACATTATTATACTCAAATATCTAGTTTTCAACAAAAATCATAAAGAACAAATACAAAGAAATGAGAAAGTTTGGGCCATTCAAATGAAAAAGTCAAATGAAATTGTCCCTACAAAGATCTGATGGCAAATTTAAATGTTTGGGGGTTAAGACAATGATCTCAAAGATGCTCACATAAGAAATATATGGAGAAAATAAACAATGACATTTGAACAAAATGGAAACCCCAAATGAGAGACAATGAACTCAGAAAAACAACACCACCACAAAACAGAAACAATGACTGAAATGAAAATTCATTGGAAGGATCAAAGGCAGATTGGAACAGGCGGAATATATCCACCAGAGCTGAAGATAAAGCAATGGAAACAATGGGTTTGTGAAACAGAAAAAAGAAAGTACTAAAATGAACAGACATTGGAGCCTATGACATCACACTGATGACTGTATGTGCTGTAAGAGTCCAAAAGAAGGAAAGAAAGAAACAAGGAGGAAAGATAGTACTTGGGAAGTATGGTTTGGGGATTCCAGAATAAGACACTAGAGAGGAGAAAGCAGTGAAAAATCAGTCAAGCTCAATGAGAACGCCAGCAGGCAGACCACAAGTGAGCTCATGACCTCAGAGCCTAGAGGCCAAGGAAAGAAAGAAAATTGAAGACGCATGATCAGCTGTGCACATAACCTCACAGTGGCTGAGACTAATGTGTGCAGGACCCGCATAAGACCAAGCAAGACAAAAATCCCTGTGTGGATAGGCGAGGGTCGCATGAAGTCCCAGCCCAGCTGAGGATCTATTGGCGCCTGATGACTGACAGAGAGGGAAGGTCAGTTTTCTTCAGAAATGTGACCCGACAGGCTATCCATTCTACAGGAGATGGTC
>PVIU01020410.1:0-34033 GCA_004026605.1 Ondatra zibethicus
CTAGATGCTCAAAATAGGAATTTGTTTATTATGCTATTTGTGATATAATAATGTGGTGTTGCTACAATATTTTACTTTTTCTTCTCTCCACTGGTTGTGCAATGCAGAGAAACTTTGTTTTGCATGATCAAATTGTCACACAATTAACTTTAAAAAAGATTTAATTTTCATTAGTTTTATATGTAGGTGTGTGTCTGCATGTGGGTATGCACATATGAGTGTAGGTGGCCACCAGAAATAGAACCATAAAACAGTTGTCAGAACTAAACTGATCAGTAAATGTTCTAATACATTGAGCCATCTCTCCAGCTTCAAAATGTATTTATTTTATTTAGACTTTCATGTGTGAAAACTGTATTTACATCACTTTAACTACTCTCTCTCCCTACTCTGATGCCTCTTTTGTCTTCCTTCCTCCCTTTCCAGTTTAAGACTTCTTTAACTGTTATTCCTGTTTGTGTATATGTGTGCGGGGTGTGTGCATGCATGAGTGTACATGTGTGTTTGTGTGTATGTGTGTGTGTATATCTTGCTGAGTCTATTTAGTGTTGCTCTTGTGTGTGTGTGTGTGTGTGAGAGAGAGAGAGAGAGAGACAGAGAGAGAGACAGAGAGACAAAGAAAAACAGAGAGAGAGAGGGAGAATGTGTTAATTGATGACAACTTGGGATTGTGTTGGATAACCTAACAGAAGTCTTATCCCTTTAGAAGATTAAATGCCCTGCTCTTAGCAGTCATTAATTGTCCTTATTCTTTGACTAGGGCTGGGGTCTTGTGAGATCCCTGCCCTCATCCATAGTGGCTTGTTAATTGGTGTTATTATGTATGGATCTTGTTTAGGTGACTATCTCATTGCAATTTCACGTGTTCATCTACCTATCATACACTGTCTTGCAGCATATGTCCTTGTCCTTTAGCTCTTACAAATTTCTGATCCTTTTCCCAATGTCTCTGAGTTGTAGGTGTAGTAATTGTTTTATAGATGGGTCAACAGGATTAGTTGTTATTTAGAACATGTTTATATTAGAACATAATATAGTTGATCGCTATATTAGGCCAATTGTAGAAACTTGTGACTGGTGAGGCATTGACACTAAAGGAGAATTACTACTACTAATACTACTTTCCTAAACCAGACTAACTGAAGGCCTCATTCTAAATATTTATCCTTATGCTTTTACATGAGTATACTCTTGTCTCTCACAAAAGACGCTTCTTTCTTGCAGCAGAGTCTATTATAGAAATCCATAATCAACACCTAGTTCCAGGACAGGCTCCAAAGCTACAGAGAAACCCTGTCTCGAAAAAAACATAAAAATAGATAGATAGATAGATAGATAGATAGATAGATAAAATAAAATCTCATGACTGTCTTGTAATAACAGTTATCAGAAGAGATAAAGTTAATCACTGGATTTAGTGTTAAGGAAAAGACAGGAAATGGAAAAGAGACTATTTCAGAATAAATGGTAGACCAGTAGAAGATGAAGCAAAGAAGGAAAAGGCTGAAAGATATGATCAGAGAACATTATATACATGCATGAAAATGTCACAGTAAAGTCCATCATTTTGTACAGATAATTTTTACTATAAATATAATTTTAAAGCTAAAGAGGCATCACTGTTTAGATAAATAATTGGCCTTGATAAACATTGGCAGATTTGTGATTTCCTAATGACTGATTTACCTGAAACTAGCCCCAAATCAGGCACCACCAGAACCTAGAGATTCTACAACAGCGAGACCTGAACATCCCAATGCAGATGAAGCAGAAGAAGGTTACTTTAAGAATAACTTTATGAAGATACTGAAGCCCTTAAATAGGAAATGAAAAATCCCCTTAAAGAAGTGAAGGAAAAGACAAAAAATTGGAAGAAATCAACCAATCCTTGAAAGAAAACCAAGAGAAAGCAAACAGCAGATTACAAGAGATGGAAGAGAGCTTCTCAGGTGTTGAAAATACAATAGAGAAAATAGATTCACAGGTTAAAGAAAATGGTAAACCCAACAAATTCTTAACACACAATATCCAGGAAATCTGGGACACCAAGAGAAGACAAAACCTAAGAATAATAGGAATAGAAGAAGGAGAAGAAGTCCAGTTCAAAGGCACCGAAAATATATTCAACAAAATTATAGAAGAATACTTTCCCAGCCTAAAGGAAGATATACTTATGAAAGTACAAAAAGCCTACAGAAGAGCAAATAAACTAAACCAAAAAAAGTCCCCTCACCACATAATAATCAAAACACTAAACATATAGAATAAAAAAAGAATATTAAGAGCTACAAAGGAAAAAAGCCAAGTAACATATAAAGACAGACCCATCAGAGAACTACACCTAATTACTCAATGGAAACAATGAAAGCCAGAATGTACTGGGCAGGTGGTATACATCACTAAGAGACCATGGATACCAGCTAAGCCTACTACACCCAGCAAAGCTATCAGTCACCATTGATGGATAACAAGATATTCCAAGACAAAACCAGGTTTAAACAATACCTTTCCACAAATTCAGCCCTACAGAAAGTACTGGAAGTACCCAAAGAAATTAGCTACATCCACAAAAACACAGGCAATAGATAATCCCACACCAATAAATTCCAAAGAAGGGGGAAACACACACAATACCAACAAGAAAAACAAAAGCAAAAATAACAGAAACCAGCAATCACTGGTCATTAATATCCGTTAATATCAATGTACTCAATTTGCCTATAAAAAGACACAGACTAACATAATGGATACGAAAACTGAATCTGTCCTTCTGATGCATACAAGAAACACACCTCTACTTCAAAGACAGACATTACCTTAGAGTAAAGGATTGGGAAAGGTTTTTCCAATCAAATGGGCCTAAAAAACAAACTGATGTAGCTATCCTAATATCCAACAAAATAGACTTCAAACTAAAAGTAATCAAAGGAGCTGAAGAAGGCCATTTCACATTCACAGCAGAAAAAAATCCATCAAAATAAAATCTCAATTCTGAACAGCTATGCCCAGTTAAAGAGCACCCACATTTGTGAAAGAAACATTACTAAAGCTTAAATCACACATCAAGCCCCACACACTAATACTAGGGAATTCATCACTCCACTCTCACCACTGGACAGGTCTCCCACACAGAAACTTAAAAAGAAGTAAAGGAACTAACAGACATTAAGACTCAAATGAACTTAACAGTCATCTGTAGAACATTCCTCACAAACATAAAAGAATATACCTTCTTCTTCTTAGCACCTCATGGAACCTTCTCTAAAATTGGTCACATACTCAGTAGCAAAGCAAACCTCCCTAGATTAAAAAAAAATGGGGATAATCCCTTATATCTTATCAGATCACCATGGCTTAAAGTTAGATTTCAACAACAATGCAAATTCCAAAAAGACTACAAACTCATAGAAGCTGGATAATGCCCACCTGAATCACCCCTGAGTCAAGGAAGAAATAAAGAAAGACATTAAAGATTTCTTAGAACTCAAGGAAAATAAATGTACACCATACCCATACTTAAGAGATATTATTAAACAGCACTAAACACCTACCTAAAGAAATTGGAGAAGTCCCATACTAGCAAATTAAGAGAACACCTGAAAGCTCTAAAGCAAAAGGAAGCAAACTCACCCAGGAGTAGTAGATGCCAGGAAATAATCAAATTGAGTACTTTACCAATAAATAGAAACAAAGAGAACAGCACAAAGAATCAACGAAACAAAGAGCTGGTTCTTCAATAAAATCAACAAGATAGACAAACCCTTATCCAAACTCACCACAGGCAGAGAGAGATTATCCAAATTAACAAAATCAGAAATGAAAAAGGGGGGCAGGCATAACAACAGTCAGTAAGAAAATCATCAAATTCTAGAGAATCATCAGGTACTTCAAAAACTGTACTCCACAAAATTGGAAAATTTAAAAGAAATACACAATTTTCTGGATAGGTACCACATACTAAAACTAAATCAAGACCACATAAACAATTTAAATACACCTATAACCACTAAGGAAATAAAAGCAGTCATTAAAAGTCTTCCAACCAAAAAAAAAGTCCAGGACCGGATGGCTTCAGCACAGAATTAGACCATATTTTCAAAGAAGAGCAAATACAAATACTTCTCAAATTGTTCCACACAATAGACACAGAAGAACAATAAGACAACAAAAGGAGATCAAGGGGATACAAATCTGAAAGGAAGAAGTCAAACTATCACTTTTTGCAGATGACATGATAGTATATATAAATGACCCCAAAAACTATAGTTGGGAACTCCTACAGCTGATAAACATCTTTAGGAATGTGGTGGGATGCAAGATTAACTCAAAAAACCCAGTAGCCCTCCTATACGCAAAGGATAAACTGGCCTTGAAAGAAATCAGAGAAACATCACCCTCTACAATAACAACAAATATAAAATATCTTGGGGTAACTCTAATCAAACAAGTAAAAAACATGTATGAAAAGAACGTTAAGTCTTTGAAGAGTGAAATTGAAGAAGACATCAGATAATGGAAAGATTTCCCACACTCTCAGGTAGGATCAACATAATACAAATGGCACTCTTACCAAAAACAATCTACAGATTCATCAACACACTTCCCATCAAAATCCCAACACAATTCTTCACAGACCTTTAAAGAACACTACTCAACATCATATGGTTAAAAAAAAAAAAAACCCAGCATAGCTAAAACAATCCTATACAATAAAAGGAACTTCTTGAAGGATCACCACCCCTGAGTTCAAGTTCAACTATAGAGCTATAGTAATAAAAACAACTTGTTATCTGCATAAAAAATAGACATGTGGATCAATGGAATCAAATTGAAGAATCTGACATTAATCCACACACATATGAATACCTGATTTTTGAAAAAGAAGCCAAAAAGATACAATGGGAAAAGGAAAACTTCCTTAACAAATGGTGCTGACATAACTGGATGTCAACATGTAGAAGACTGCAAATAGATCCTTATGTATTGCTTTACACAAAACTCAAGTCAAAGTGGATCAAGGAGCTCAACATATAACCAATTACATTGAACCTGATAGAAAGAGAAAGTGGGAAGTAGCCTTGAATTCATTGGCACAGAAGACCATTTCCTAAATAGAACACCAGTAGCTCAGATACTGAGAACAACAGTCAATAAATGCGACCTCCTGAAACTGAAAAGGACACAGTAAACAAGACAAAATGACAGTCTACAGAATGGGAAAAGATGTTCACCAACCTCATTTCTGATAGAGGACTAATATCCAAACTACATAAAGAGCTCAAGAAACTAGACAACAAAATACCAAATAATCCAATTAAAAACGGAGAAAAGAGCTAAACAAAGAATTCTCAGCAGAAGAAACTCAAATGGCCAAAAGACATTTAAGAAATTGCTCAATATCCTTAATCATCAGGGAAATGAAAATCAAAAGACTCTGAGATACCTTCTTATACCTGTCAGAATGGCTGAGATCAAAATTACCAAGGACAGTTTATGTTGGAGAGGTTTTGGAGTCAGAGGAACACCCCCTCCACTCCTGGTGGTAGTGTAAACTTGTACAGTCATTCTGGAAATTAGCATGGTGGTTTCTCAGAAAACTGAGCATCAGTCTATGTCAAGATGTAGTGATATCACTTGTGTACTGGCATATACCTAAAGGATACTCAATCACACCTCAAAGACACTTGTTCAACAACATTCATAGCAGCATTTTTCATAGTAGCCAGAGCCTGGCAACAACTTAGATGCCCTGCAATTGAAAAATAGATAAAGAAAGTGTGGTACATTTAAATAATGGAGTATGATTCAACTGTATAAAGCAATGACATCATGAAATTTGCAGGCAAATGAATGGAAGTAGGAAGAAAAAAAAACAACCTGAATGAGGTAACCCAGACTCAGAAAGACAAATACAGTATGTATTCACTCATAAGTGGATATTAGATATAAAGCAAAGGATAACCAGACTACAATCCACAGTTCCAGAGAAGCTAGAGCTTTTTTCCAGTAACTGATGGAACCAGATGCAGAGATCTGTAACCAAGTACCCAGCCGAACTCCAGGAATCCAGTCAAAGAGAGGGAGGAATGACTACATGAACAAATGAGATCAAGATCATGATGGAGAAATCTACAGAGACAGCTGAACCCAGCTCGTGGAAACTCATGAACTCAACATGGACAGCTGGGGAGCCTCCATGGGCCTAAACTACGCCCTAGGTATGTAGGAGACAGTTATCAAGCTTGGTCTATCTGAGGGAACCCTGGCAGTAGGACCAGGATCTATCCTGGTGCACGAGCTAGCTTGTCCATTCCCTATGAGGGGATGCCATGCTCAAACTTAATGCAGAGGGGAGGAGCTTGGTCTTGCCCCAACTTAATGTGCCAAACTGTGTTGATTCCCAGTAAGAGCCCTTAGCTGTTTGGTGGAGTGGATGGGAGGTGGTCTCGGGGTCAGGCAAGGGGTGCTGGAGGAGTGGTGAGAGGGAGAACTTTGCTTAAAATGAAAATTAATTAAAAAAATAAATTTATAAAAAGAGGTACTTTATGTAACCATAAGAAACACAGAATTTCCAGCAGAAATCTTACCCTTTTTGACAAAATCAGCCTCTTGAGAAACTAATCAAAATGTGTACATATATATGTTATAAAAAGGGAATGTGCATTATGGTCAAGCTTTAAAAAGTATTTGAAAACCTGTATTGGGGAAGTTAAGCAAAGCTTCAGATTAATGCGCATTGCCAAGGTGCCTTAATTGGAAAGATAAAAATAAAATGGAATAAGGGGAGTGGCGCCCTCAGGACACCCAGCTAAGCTCCCTGCTTGTGAAAGAAAGGACAGCCTAGGACTCAAAGGAAACCATCAACAATGGACGCTTATGCAAATCAAAGTCAAGGAGGGGCCAAAGTTTCAGTCCTAACAAGCAGAAAAACTTGGCAGCTTTGGCCACAAGATTCTGACTTTAGAGTCAAGAAAGATACCGGAAAGGAGTTATAGAATCTTCCTCCACAGTTAAGGAAAGAAGTTGGCAGGGCAGTCCCTGTGTGGAGGTCTGGAGAGGCCATTTCATGAAGCTGTGAAGGAGAAACTTAGATTGTGTTAGAGGCGCTGGAAATGACAGAGTGCTTAGATACCTACCAAAATGAGCTGATAGCAGGCTGTGGAAACTGACAAAGAGGGAAGCCTGGGCAGTCAACAAAGCTGAAAGGAGTTGGAGATCTGGAATGTTTTGACATCAGGCATGGAGGTGCAGAATTTAGAGTTTGCACTGCTGGGTTTGTACCTTGCTTTGGTCCAGTATTTTCTCCTTATGCTCTTTTCCCTCCATTTTAGAATGGTAATGTGTCATTTTATTGGTAGAATTTAATCTACATTTTGATTTTGATTTTATAGGAGTATACAGTTAAGAGATTGCTTTGAGTCTCAGATGAGAACTTGGATTTTTTAAAGTGTTGAGACTGGGATAGATTATGGGGACATTTGAAGTTGGACTAAATGCATTTTTCATTATGATATGACTACAAACCTATGGGACAGGGAGTATAAGGTAGTGGTTTGAATGAGAATGCCCCCCTATAGGCTCACATATTTGCACACTTAATCCCCAGTAGATGAACTGCTTCTAAAGAAGTAGGAGGTGTGTCCTTGATAAAGTTCTGAAATAGACTTCCCTACTTTGAAACCTTTCACAGTTTATTTCATAATTAACAAAGGTACCAAAGTTTAAAGACAATTCTGACATTTCTTGTCCAAAAAATTTTACTTTGTTCCTGTGAGCATGTTGAATAAATTCAAATCTTTTAAGACACCAATATGATGTAGCTCCAAGTTACTAGCCATGCTGAATAGTTTATCCTCTTGCTATATGTCCTACTGAAAAGTTCAATAGACGTACAGTCAGAATTGTTTCCATCATGGAGTGTTCCAGTTGGACGGGATCAGTATATTCTAAAGACCTGTTGCATAACATAGCGAACATATTTAACACTGTATTTTACAGTTGCTGAGACATGTATTTTAAATGCTCTCACCACAACAATGTAATTATGTGAGCAATGGAGCTATTAAATAACTATTTTTTCTTCAAGGCAGTGCATTGTACACTACTAATAGGCACGAATTTTATTTAGCAACTAGTCCTTGAAAACACAGAAGTGTATGTTGTATCCAAAAAAGCAAATGTGAAAATTAAATGTAATAAATGTAGTGATATCTTTCACTTCATTTGCTAAAAGATTCTTTCTCTTATGCTGCCTAGAGTGACAATGCTATTTTCTTCCGAAGACCCAGATCAAAGTGTACACACATTATTAGCATTTCTCTGATTGTCTGTTACCAACAGTTGATATTTCTTAAATATATTCCAGAAAACATGGACTATTATCTAAAGGGAGACAGAGTAAGAAAATTTAGTCCATAGGCAGAGAAGGATAAGAAAAACAACTAGAATATATAAAAATCAGAATATCCATTTAGCTGGTGACTAAGAATCATGAATGGCAGACTACTCTGTTCCATCGTCTAAAAGTCAACAAGACTTGTTGTTTCTGAATTCTTTGCTCTGCTGAAAGAAGGAAAAGTGTCAGGGGTCATACATAGGGACCAACAGGTACCATTGAAACACATGGAATATGACTGGGTGATTGGCAAAGCTATGCTTTCGTGAACCGTGGAGAGGCAAAGCACCAAGGGCTACAGGTCCTTAGCATCTAATGCTGTAATTGAGCCTAGCTCTGATTGTTGTCCTCATGGTCACCACATCCCTCATAATGTATGGATTGTATGAAAACTCTTAGGGGGTTTCTAGCCCATCACTGGGGAGTATTACTTATTCTTACAATGATAGTGATTGATTTTTCCAAGTATTGCTGCTGGAGCAGATTACTGATTCAACCACCACCCTTACAAAGAATTTAGACATGTAGAATTGTTAGTAAGGTTAGGTTATGATGTTTTTGCTAAGGACTTTGAGATAAAAAATCTTGGGGAACAATTTAAAATTTAGAAAGGCACATAGCTGCGTGAGGGATTCACTGTAGTCAAAAAGCAAGAACAATGGCAGCCTGCCTATTGCTAGCAGATGTATCTTTCTTGCTAAAAGGGGTTGAAGATCAAAGATGATGCTCAATTCCTTGTACCACTTCTGCCCTCAGTTTCCTGATAATAATAATAATAAAAACTGTTGCTGAGAGGGTATGCATCCTGAGGATTAAAGTAGAACTATTTTTCATATATAAAAGTTTAGATTTATGATTATTTTAAGATTTTTTATAAGATTATCTTTTGAGATACGTAATAAAGTGATTAATTCTGTCTTTGTAACTGCAAAATACAGTGTGTCAGGAAAAGAACTGGCTAAGAAAAATACCTTGCTTGCTTATATTCTGACAATCTACAACAAATCACTTGGGTATGAATGTATGCAGGTCATTGGGACATCTTGTTTCTCACCTGTAATATGTAAAATGTTAATCATGTAAGTGACATGGAAACATGCAGTTTTTACTTGCATTCTTTGTAATCTTTCACATAAAAATAGAATGTAACCACAATGGAATCTTTAAACTGTGTGAAAGATTTTGCTGGAGTATATAAGCTGTAAGAGAAAAAATAAAGACACAGTAGAAGGCAAAATCAGGAAAGATATAGAAAGAAGACATCAAGATAGACAAAAGGGAAATATCAAGATAGAAGAACAGAACAGAAAAACAGCATAGAGTAGAACAAACAACAGTAAAAATAATAAAATGAAGGACTAAGCTTTGGACCTCAGAAAAGTTATCATGTGTCTCTCTGCTGTCCAGTCGTTCACATGTTCTGCATCTTCTCTTCAGTTCTCTGACCCGCTGAAGGCATGCCATTCATCAGCACCTTAAGTGAGATCCTGACATGTTGGAGATGTATGTATGTATTGTGTGTGTGTGTGTGTGTGTGTGTGTGTGTTTATTCTTTTTCACCTAGCCCCAGAGTTGAGTTTTGCCCCTGTCGCCGGCCACAGAGAATTAAGTATTACTCCTCAGATAGAAAAGTCAATTGTGTGTTTAGTACACCAACTCTGTAGATCCCCTTCAATCCCTGAGCTGTTGAAGGCTGTCCCTCATGGCAGCAAAATAAAAGTATTCACCCTGGACTTGCAGGCTGTACAAGCCTGGACTTGGATGGATTCATGGAACTGGAAACCTAATTTTTTAAAATATTTTATAACAACCTGCATGTATAGGTGTCAGGGGTATATTTATTATACTAGTTCTGAGATCTACTGGGTTCCAGAGAGTTTCATTTAGTAATTTGAAGAAGAGAAAAATAAAGAATGATGTAGAATATTTTTGGAAACTTGGCTTGGAGACAGCATGCATTACCTTCTATCAAATTCCACAGTTATAAACCTTGCCTAAATACAAATTGCCAGTGTTGATGAGACTGCCTTATTGTGACCAAAACATCTAACATGGACAATTTGAAGGAGAAGCCATTTATTTTGCCCGTGGTGGAAACCTAATTGTTAAAGAAGCCTCTCGACAGAGGAGGACTAACAGCGGAGCGGCCACTGAACAAACAAGGCATTGTTTCTTTTGTGTGGGACTGTTCAGTCAGCACTGTTTGCCAGCTCATTGAGACTGGAACATTTCTCCATTCCCAGTGAAAAGTGTGGCTAAGGAGATGCGTGCCACACAGAAGACACATCTGCTTTTGTCAACAAGCCTTAAACTTTAAAAATGTCTTCAAGTCTTCAACTTGATCATTTCCACATCCCCCAAAATGATCAAAATTTTCCAAAACATCAGTTTATACCAAATCATGCATGTAAAATCAATATACTCATGTAATTGACACTGTTGGTTGCCTGAATCTCATTTATTTATGCCAAAGCATTACATTTGCTTGCATTAAGGTACACATTAGTGCAAAAATAATCATCTTTTAATATTCACAAATGCTTATAATCTATAAATACAGCACCACAGTTCCTGCAAATAAATGATATAGAGCTCTAAGTTTAAATTTTAGTAACAACTTTATAATAACAAAAATTTTAAGAAATATAACTACTATGTATTATAAAATATGTGGATAACTTCTGGAAAAACTTAAAAAACGCTGACTTAATTTACTGTTCACAACTAAGCAAATCATTATAGGATTAGTGTCACCCTAATATAATATATTAGCAACATTCCACTTTTAAAGCTGTAATGTTTTGCTTCAAGGAGGAGATTTTGGTCACTATGGGCAATAATAAATAAAATTAATAAATAAATGATTAAAAATAAAATTAAAGCTATACGTATTGTCTAGTACTATACAGATCAAAAGCATTGAGTAGGAATGAAAAAGTCTGTAACAGGTGAGGGAATTACCTGAAATGATATTTTTTGTTGTTATTGTTGTTCAAAATAGATACCAACTTAATAACCAAACTTATTTTTTGAAGGGAAAATTCTAGAACGAAAAATCATCTCAAACAAGTGATGAACATCTACTAAGCCACTAGCAAGACAAATTTTTCAATATCTGTTTTAAATATTGTGTACCTGGTAACTTTAAATAAGTCTCCTGTGCTCTCTGGGTTCTTAGTTCAACACACACACACACACATACACACACTCATACATACACACACACACACACACACACACCAGTTTTCGTGAGCTCTAATATAGAGACATAAGATATTCTCATTTGAGAAACAGTATTTACTAGATAACTAGATAACATAAGGTATTCTCATTTGCAAATAAAAACTAGAAATAAAATGACTTAGATGATGACAAGTGTTTGTCTGTTTGTAATTTTATTTTTAAGATTATGGCATAATTACACCATTTCTTTCTTCCATTTCCTCCCTCCAAACCCTGCCATTTAATATTTATTTCTCTTTTTCCAAATCGATGGCCTCTTTTTTCATTAATTGTTGTTACATAAATATATGTATATGTGTATATATACATCTATATATTCTCAAATACATATGAGGCCTGCTTAGTCTGTATGTTACCTCTATGTATGTTTTCAGGGTTTGCCATTTGATATTAGAGAACAAATTGATATGCTCTTCCCTGAAGAACACTATTTCTCCTGCTGTTGGCATTCCTTAGTTAACTGTCGCTCTTTGTGTAGGGCTGAGGCCTCCAAGTCTTCTCCATTCCCTTTAGAGTGTACATCTTGTTTCATTCTAGGCAGTGCAGGGAACTACAGTGTGATGCTGTGGAGTTCAGAAGGCACCTACGTGTGCAAAATCCAGCAGGAGGAATCCTCGAACTCCACATTACACTTCTTGGAAACTTTATAATTCTTCATAATTTTGTATAATAATTACAAAACATAAGACATTTTTTCATGAAGTCATTGTCATAAAAATCCAAATAGCACTGATACTGTCAAGTACATTTAAGTTAACTATATTACATTTGATTAACTCTTAAACAAGCTGTACCTCATAATTGAAAATATTTGATGATTTTCAATAACACTTTTTCTCATCAGGTAACATTTCTAATACCAGTATTTACCTCATAATTAATAGTTCTTATGTTTAAAGACATATAAATAACTATAGTTTGAAACGTAGGCTTTTATATCCATTTTAATCATCACTGATACCTTTTTATAAAAAAATTCTCATCTTCATATTTCAGAAGATTTTGTCTGCTAATCATTACATTTATGAAGTAATAGTTAATGTTTTTTTTTCCTTTTTTGGGTAATCATAATGATGTATTAGCCAATCACACCTTTGGATTCTTAGACAATGGAGAGTATCGCTGTGAACACATTGCAGGATTGCCACATTGTGCTATTTCTGCCACTTTGGCATTTTACTTTGTTGTATATAAATACATGATTTAAATTCTGGCTTTTTAAATCCCAAAATAGTACAAAGGCTGTCATTACTATTTCATACACCCCATGAAACCAGAGACACCATATTGGGAATCTTAGTCCCAGAAAAATATGTATTTCTGAATTATAATTAGTCCTCATGTGGCATTACAGGTTAATAAATTATGTTCTGGTTCACAACTTAGGATTTCGTTTTTAAAATTTAGATATTATTGTTATAGTAATAAGGAAATGTGAACACTCTGTAAATCATTTATATTTAGAAGAATTCTATACTGTTGTGAGTGTGTAGGAGTTTAAAATCTGAGCATTTATAGGATTTCAATAGCAAATAGCTAAAGTATAATGCAAATAATAGATTGGAACAGCATAATACGTTATCACATACTTATTTTACAGGCTTGTTTTTGATCTTCATATTTCTCATGAGATAATATTGAGAAGGTCCAACAACTATATACACTGCATATACTAATTTGACTTCCTACATTAATATGTATGTATGTATGTACAGGTACATGTTTACATGTTTAAGAGTAAATGTACAATTGTTAGAATAAAAATGAAATAAAACAGCCATAGAAATCAATGGGTTTATGTACAAGTGCTTTTTATGATTTTCTTTACATTTATGATTAAACAATTAGACATCAGAAGCATACATACCTTATGATTTTAATATATATTATTAAAAGTCCAAACCCAGAAAAACTAACTTCAGTCTGAGTCCTCATTAAAAACTTCTCACTACTTCCTTGTCAAACAGTTGATATATCCTCAGAAGATGGAAATGATGCTTCTTGCTAAATGATTAGGTTTGTTTTTTCCTGGTCAGAAAGATTCATTGTTTTGAAAGAGATATTTGTTCTTTCCTATTAATGAGGTCAAAAAAATTGTTATATGCGGCAGAGCTGCTGATTATAAAACAGTATTTCCTTATGGTACGAAGATAAAGTTAACCCACCTCCCACACATTACCACATGGGTTACTTATCTTATATATTTAATAATAATTCTTGAAAAATGTTTATAGTATTGCCTCTGCCATTTTGAAATATTATCATATGCTATTTTGCATTTGTGAGTTTCATGTTGCATTTTTATTTCTTAATTTTATAAAATATATGTATTATCCATGGTTCTGTAAGGGCACAAAATATATGGAATTTATTAAGATGGCTTGAAAGTTGTGGCCTACATAGGCCAATAATAACTTTTTCATGCAAGACAGCTGAAAACTCAAGAGTTGCTCAGAATTTGCGGCTAAATGTTTCATCAGAGTCAACCTGGAAGGAAGCCTGGATTATTCTTGGAAAGCTTGGCTCAGTCTATGCCAAAGGTCCAAGTAAGCTGCTTCTAATATGGGCAAAGGACTGCAGCAGCAGGGTGGTGCACCTGAGTCAGGGAAGTAGGCACAATGCACAGTCTCCTTCTTCCATGTCCTTTTCATCTGTGCAGTTCCGGGAAGGTGTGGTCTGGGTTTAAGGTGGAATTTCCTGTTTCAAATAATCTGATAACGAGAAAATCCTTCATAGGAGCTCCTAGGAGCGTGTGTTTTAATTAATTTCTGGTTCAATCAAGTTGATATCCAATATTGGCTATCATAATATTTTATGACTTTTAGTGGTGATTCATAAACACTTTTACAACGTCTTAAAATATAGTATGTAAAAATGGAATTCAAGACCATGAAGGGGTCATCCACTGAGACAGTTTGCTTGAGTTAACGGTAGCTCACCAACTCCAACTGGACTGGGAGTGAAAAAGCATGGGAACAACCAAGCCCCCCTGAAGGAGGTTGACAGCTGGGGCAAACTGAGGGGCCACTGATAGTGACACTGGGATGTGTCTCTACTGCATATACCGGCTTCATGGGATCCTATTCTCTTTGGATGTAAACCTTGCTCAACCTAGTCGTACTAGGGAGGGCCTTGGACTTTCCACAAGGCCGGGTGCATGGCACTCCCTTAGGGTCGGAGGGGTGGGGAGGGTCTGTGGAGGTCGAGGGAGGGGACTGAGAGGAGGGAGGGAGGGAGAATTTGGATTGGTATTTTTTTTAAGTAATAAAAAAAGGAAAAAAAAGAATGGTGTTTGGATATAATATTTTATCTGTCTATGTTCATGTGTAAGTGTGAGGGGAAATATACAAGTATGTACATGTGCATGTGTAGAATAAAAGTCAAAGTTAGACATCTTCAATCACTCCCCACCTTCTTTTTGACACAGAAATCTCACTCAATTTGGATCTCACCGATGTGGCTTTGGTGATTAGCTGATAACCCTGGACATTTTCTTGTGTATATCACACCCATGCTGGTATGCACTGCCACACCCTAATTTGTATGTTGGTTCAGGTATTCCAAACTCAGGAACTTGTGTACATGGTGCCATTATAATACTGACTAAGCTACTCCTCAGCCACTTAACTAGTCCTTTATAGTTCATTATTTAACTAACAAAACCAATTTCATCAATTACCTACACAATAATCCTATACACTATCTGCAGATAATAACCTTTCATATGAATTGCCATCAGAGTTGTAACTGAAGCTACCAGGATATTTCACATTAAGTGGAAATACAGGATATGGGATTGGATTCGTTATTTTTGAGTCATGCTTTTTTTATATTTGTTAACTAAATGGCATGTACTTAGTTAACCCCTATGTGCTTCAGTTTTTTCCTTTGAGATATGATAAAATGGCCTTATGAACTGTTGGTAGATTAAATATGTTATTTTAAAATCTTTTAAAGATGATGATAAATACATGATATTTTTTGAGTAAATGTTCATTTTACTCATAAAAAGGGTGCTCATAAAGTTCTAAAAAGAAAATGTGATTTTTTTTTTCCTATAAGTGATGCTGGACCACTTGGATCCAGGTGGAAAATGTATAACTTGATCACATAATACACAGCATAGCTAAAAGATACTTTAGGATAGGTTATACATCTAAAGAAGATACAAAATTATATACATTTTAGGAAATAATATAAAAAAGACCTCTTTGTGACATTGGTGTAAACAAAGATTTCTTAAATGGAACATATTGTGCATAAACCATGAAAGAAAAATAGAAAACTCCCAGTTGAGATCATACCACTAAATGCTCAGTCTATGTCATAGTTAGGATTTCTATTACTGTGAAGAGACACTATGATAACAGCAGGTCTCATAAAGAAAATATTTAATTGAGGGTAGTTCACTTACAGTTTCAGAGGTTTAATCAATTGGCATCATGAGGAAAGCATGGCAGTGTACAGGCAGATGGGCAGATGTGGTACTGGAGTAGTGCCTGAGAGTCCTACTGTAATGGTCTGTCCTGTCTCTTTAAGAGTCAAGCCACGCCCACTCCCTCCTCCATCTGCTGAGGCAAGCTGATCTTTAGCTTCCAGCCTGAGTTCCTCCCCTTTTCTGTCTCCCTCTCGAAGAGGCAGCTTTTGCCTCTCCCCACTTCTCCCCTTCCCCCTTCTGTTTCTCCTTCTCTCCCTCTCTCCCTTTCTCTCTCTTCTCTCTCTCTCTCTCTATCTATCTCTATCTCTCTGCTCTTCTCCCATTCCCCCTCCATAACCCACTTAATAAATATCCAACCTCACTCTGCAGGCCTCTCCATGTCTCTGTCTCTCTCCTGCCACATGACTCCCTGCCCCGAACAAGCCGCCTTTGGAGACCTGTGGTGTGGTCTGTGTAGTGCCCACCTATCTGTCTCTCCTAGTGGTCTCATGTGCTGTCCCTTCCTGGGACCGGTTGCTCGGGGACCTGCAGTGTTTCTGCCATCGGAGATCCGTAGCATTTTTAATTAATCAATTACACCTACATCTTTCAAGCAACAGGAAGACTGTCACACTGAGCAAAGCTTAAGCAAAAGGCCTGAAAGCCCACCTCCACAGTGACACACTTCCTCCATCAAGGCCGCACCTACTTCAACAAGGCCACAACTCCTGATAAAGCGAGTCCCTTTGAAGGGCATTTTCTTTCAAACCACCAAAGTCTGGTAGTACACATCTATAATCTCAGGAGTTAGAGGCTTGCTACAGGGAAGTTTGAAGTCAGTCTAGGCAACATGGTGAATTCCAGGTCAGCCTCTGCAAAAATAAAATCAAGGGTATAAATTTCACAATAAGAAGAAAAAGGCATATGATATGTCAAATCAATATTGAAAATACATAAAGCTGACAAAGGACTTATATTAATTTCATATAAAGTATATGGCCAAATCAAATATGGGCCAAATAATTCATCAGTTACTTCATAAGAGAAGCTAACAAAGGATTGAATAGACGACCCAAGTCTTTCCTCCTTAGAAAACATAAAGTCAAACTTCAAAGAAATTCTCTTTCCCATAACTGGATAAAAACTTATGATTGCTGATATAAAATGTTGGTGAGGCTAAAGAAAAAGTGTGATGCTTGTGCTCTCTATTCGCGTATACAACCATGAGACTGCACCTCATAAACCCCAACAGCCATTTTAATTTGTCAAAACTCCAACACAGAACTCTGGAATCCTTAGCTCCTTTGTCTCAAGGCTCTGCTTGCCATGGACTAATTCTTCACAAAAACCAAATTTAGCCAGGACCCAAGACAGATGCAGAGTACTCCTCCATAGGCAATGGTGGCTGGAGGACTCCGCAACATCTTCCTCAAGTTCCTTAGACTCAGTTTGATATTCAGCCACCCAATTCCTTTGTGCCAATCTCAAGAGGCTCAAAATTATACTGCATTTAACAGCCCCATCAGCCTCCATTAGCTTTTTCCAATAGTATTTTGTAAAGCAAAATTTTCATACACTCAGTTCAGTTATTATATCTTCCTTCTGGAACAGTAAGGTAAAATATCGAACCCATTTCAAAACCATTCAAAATGAAATATGGCTACCAGATATACCCATTGTTTCCAACTGAAGATCCAAAGAAAATAAATGTAAGTTTTCTAAAAAAATTAAAATGTTGGCAACAATTATATTGAAAACGTCCACAAATAGATGTTACCTAATTTTTTCAATAGGAGGATGAATAATTTGTGCTAAATTCATCATAAATTCATAAGTTGAAATCCAATGAAACAATAAGAAATTAATTTCTATTATAGCCCTTACTGTAAGTGACATACAGCAAAGTAAACTAGACACAAAACATTAAACACAATGGGATTTCATTCAAGAATAGACAAAAGTAGCACATAATATTAATAATAATGATGTGTCAGCCAGGTAGTGGTAGCACATGCCTTTAATCCCAGCACTCTGGAGGCAGAGGCACGTGTATCTCTGAGCTCAAGGCCACCCTCCTCTGCAGCTCCAGTTCTTGGACAGCAAAGGCTGCTCAAAGAAATTCCATCTCAAAAAACAAAAGTCAAAACTAACAAAAAAGTAATAATGTATCAAAAATGTTTTTTCCTTGGATGCTCTTTAAACAGTTACATACATGCAAAATTATGTTAAATTAGCATATAAAAATTAGCATGCTAACTTCATAGTGTTGTTTTTATCTATCACTTAGGAAATGAAAAGTAAAATACCTAAATGACACATATGCATGTAAAGAGAAGTTTCTTTTTCTGTTTAATCTGCTTCTGTGGTTGTCTGTCACTAAAGTAACTTTGTTTTCTGAATTGCTATTCATCTCTTAAAATCCTGCTTTTAACATCATTAGTTCAAGAATACATAGGGTGCTGGAAAGATGACTTATTGGTTAAGATCACTTTTTTTCTCTTACAGGAGACTGTTTTTATGTTCTCAGCACTTACATAGCAGTTTACAACCATCTGTTACTCAAGTTCCAAGGGGATCTGATGCCATCCTCTGATCTCTGAGTGTATGAGGTACACACATATTGCAGACATTCATGCAAGCAATTGTACACATAAAATAAAACAAATTTGAATAATGAAAGAATGCATCAAAAGGAGAACCAGCAAGAAGGCTCAGTAGGTAAAGGCAAGTGCCACCAATCCTGACTATCTGATCTTGATCCCCAAACCCATGGTGAAAGAAGGGAAACTGATTCTTGAAAGCTGTCTGCTGATGTCCACACTCATGTACATACTGCACACATATGTGCACACACACACACACACAATGAGGAAGGGCTAAATTAATGTTTAAGAACATTTTTAAAGAAATACATGACAAGGAAACTGATGAGTGGGTAATATGTAGGTGAAGACACTGCTCTGGGAAAAAGGTTGTGTCAGGAGTTTCTTGAGTGCTGTGCTGAGCAGGAAAGCCCTGATGTGTTCCAGGAGGCGGATCCAGCAGTTATTTTGGGCACAGCACTCATCTCTAACTGCAGGGAATTGTATCCCATTCAAGTAGGAAATGGCAGCCTGATGTGGAATGACAATTGCTGGAGAAGTAGTAGAAATGCCTGTCTTTCAGAGGCTATAATTGGGCAGATATATTTTGGGGGAAAATATGTTTAACTTCCTTGCTTATCTCTTGTCTCCTGTCAATATTATTTTAAGAGGTAGTAACAGTTTTAATCTTGGAATAGCCCAGGAATTCAGGGTCCTTTTACTAGCTAGAGGGTGGAGATTTTTTCCTTCCTTTTTGAAGATTGTCTTGATTTTTTGATCATTGCTGCTGGAGAGGATTTTACTTTAAAATAGTAATCTTATACAAGATCAATTCATGTCTTCTTAAAGTTTAAGTGATTATTGTACTTAATACTGATAAAATATGTAGAAATGACAATAAAAATTATTTCCCTCTGTGACAGTGTGATTATTAAAACACTTGCCTTTAAAGAGCCTTCTTTTATTTGAAAATTTTATTTGAATCTTGCAGCACAATGAGTTCATATGAATTGTATAATGTATCAGTTTTCTTTCAAAGGTTTTGGACTTGGAATAACTATGTAAAAATTCTCCATTTTCATCACCTTATGCCATCAACATAGAGTTACCTTGACATTCCAGAAAAAAATGCCACCTACCTTATGAAAAACATGAAGCTAAATGTGTTGCATTCCTCAGTCATAAAGAAGAGGAGAGTCGCGGGGTTGGAAGAAAACCTCGAGGCAATGATTCTCACAATGTATTCGGGAACGGCTTCTTAATCACCTGGGTATGCTACTTTTAGATTCAGTATCCTCCCGGCATCCCTGCATCCTCCACCCCATACACTCAAGGAACATTTATGGGCATGGAGGAAGGAAATTCACATTCTGAACTTGATGCCCAAGTGATCCTTTAATATGAGATTTCTGGTTTCTGTGTGTTTCATTTTGCTTTGCATTATCCTAGGATAAGTGTGATGGTTACTCTCATAAAATAAGCCTTCATTATGCTATCCTAACAGTTGAAGTCAGGGCCAGAAAGATAGCAAAAATGAAGGTACAAAATCTGGAATACTACCTGCAATTTAAATAAAATCTTTATGAGCCCTGTTTATTAATACTACACTATTCCATTTTTTTGTAACAGGACAAAAGTGTTATTCATATCTCTTACTGATATCCACAAGGGAGACCTCAGGATTATTTCAGAATTACAGGTTGATCCTTGCTTATTTATTATTATATCTAACAATGAGAAATTATCCCTTTTTTTAAAACTAGGAACTGAACAAAAGAGTAAGAATGATATATCTTCTATTTTTAATATTAATTCAAAAAATGCTCATGAATTATAGGAATCCATGTGACCTGCATCTTTGAACCTTTTACTTTAAAAAGCAGGGGAGATGAGAGTCTGAGAACTTTAGCTTTATTTTTGCAGACGTGATTCAGCTTCATGTCTCAAAATTCTTAGCAAACTCAGGACACATTTTTAAATCCAACATGAATGTGAGAAATGCAAGCAAAGCATCTCATTGTAGAATGATATTTCCCTTGGATACTGGAGTTGGTACAAGTGGAGCTGTTAGATTTTACCAATTTAAAATGTGACAGACTTGTCTATTATTAACAATCCAGTTCACCTTTCACAGGTTGAAGGAGAGACAGGCAGTCTCTTTCCACTGCCTGCGTAAACAGGGAAAAAACTGGAGGAGGGGAAAGTTTTTTAGGAACCAAAATTCAGTATTCTAACATTTTCCATGTATTTAATCTGGGTAATATTAGACTTGTGCACATACCAATTTGATGACAAGATGGTAGGAATATGACCAATGTGCCTCTTAATATTAAAATGTTGTACAGCTCTGATGTAAACAAAAATTTTGAGACAAGCTAAATAGCTACATTGCCATCATGATCAGCCATTTACATTTTGGTCTTTTGTTGCTGCTGTCATTTGGGGGAAATGCAGGCATCTCTCTTTGCCCCCTCCTACTCTCCACATGGTGACATTAGGAAGAGTCTTGTCATTCCTTCCCATAAAGTTTTTGAAAGTCCAATTTTTGTTAGGAAACTTAATAAAATGTAAAAAAATCCCCTCTACAACTTGTTGAAAGGGGTTCTATGGCATTAGAAAATGATGGTAGAAATCCTTTCAGAATAAATATACCTAACAGTGTTGCTATTATTTATGTCATATCCTGGTGTAGGAGGTCCTTCTGTTTATGTGTTGCTTTCATTGGTTAATTAATAAAGAAACTGCTTGGCCTGATAGGGCAGAACTTAGGTAGGCAGAGAAGACGGAACTGAATTCTGGGAGGAAGAGCCAGAGAGAGAACCGCCATGGAGCTGCCAGAATCAGACATGCTAAATCTTTCCCGGTAAGCCAAGACCTCATGTTGATACACAGATTGACAGAAACGGGTTAAATTAAGATGTAAGAATTAACCAATAAGAGGTTAGAACTAATGGACCAAGCAATAATTTAATTAATACAGTTTCTGTGTGATTATTTTGGGTGTAAGCTAGCTAGGTAGCCAGGATGGAACAAGGGCCCGCTCTCCTTGCAACAATACCCTAGGTATGGCAGTGGCTAATATAAGTATTGGTTCTAAAATGTGATATTACATGCATATATATATATGCTTATGGACTTGTATATACACATATATAATACATTAAAGCATACTTACATATGAAATATCTATATAAATTATAAAGCCACCCCTCTGCATCTAATTGTAGAATGCATTACCCAGTATTCTGTTTTCTTTGGGAAAGAGTTCCTTAGACAGTCTGAAATAATCTCTAGAATTCTTCTCACATTTTAACTTTGGCTTTTGCCATTTAGACTGCTTGGATCTAGGGTAATCCAGAGAAACTTCCAAACAATGCCTAGTGATAATTGTACTATTGTTGCATTTTAAGTTCCTTACCAAGTAAGTATTAGCAACTTAAGGAAAAGACCATTTATATTGGCCCACTGTTTGAAGGGTTACAATCCATCAGAGAGGGGAGGGTATAGATGTGGGAGAGTGAAATGGCAGGCCATATTATAACCATAATTATGAAAAGAGAGAGAAGATTCTCATGTTCAGCTTGCCTTGTTTCCTTTCTCTTTATATTCAGGACAGGATGGATGGTATGATGTTATCTACCTTCAAAGCAGGTATTTGCAGTTAAACAGTTTTCTGAAAAACTTGCCCAAAGACACAGCCAAAGTATGATGATTTAAATTTTTTTCACTTTTATTAGATGATCTTACATTTATCAAACTAATAACAAAAATTAGCAGCATGTATCAGAAAGAGACAAGCAGCATTCTCATGGGGAAGCAGATGCATTAAGAAAACATGGAGATTGTCAAGCCCAGTATCCCTTCTACTACCTCAGTTTTTCAGAACAAGTAGAATTTGCTCTAGCTCCAACTGCCTCAGAATGGCCTTCTCCTCTATCTGGAAATCAGATATTTTTAACAATTTCTCAATTTAAGAATTATCTTGGCAACACTTTTGAAACTTACCCTCTCTACAGATTTAAGTGTTGAAGGAAAGACAGGGACAATTCCATAAAATATGCACAGTGGAGCCCAAATAGAGTGCTTGTGGCTAAATGATATCTGATGATGTTTGTAAGGCTGGCAATTATAGAGAAAATGCTGGAGAGAAACATGCTCTTTTAGAGGACAGAACAAACTGTTCTTCTGTCATTGATTATAAAGGCATGTTTAGAAGAAAAACAAGAAATTTATACTTGGTTTGTCAAGCATAGATTATCTTTGATTTTGGAGCAGAAGACGGTGTGATCCAAGTCCTGGTTCTATTGCTGGCAGTTAAAAAGGCTCTGGGTCAGTAACTTCACCTCTCCATGTTTCAGCATCTTTCTGAATAAGTACTATTCCAGGAAATCTAGTCACATCACCAAACATGTGGGGCTTCCATTTCATAGTGTTGCAAAGATTCAGAGAGCTGTTGTAAGGTAAGTCCTTAGAAAATTATATAATCACAATTATGCTTGCTAAAATTTTTCATTGAAATGTTTCCCCATTTTTTTCAGCATTGTTGATGTTGGATTGAATCACATCTGTCAAAATTCTGTAGAGCCAATCTCCAAGTCTTTAAAAAAAATAGGTGAACTGATTAGGATGAATCATCCATGAGAAAACTTCCTGTGACTTTTTTTGGAGACAAGCTACAGCTCCATGCCACTAGGTCATATTTATCTTCTTCACCAAAGATGAAGTCATAGCAATTTAGAATGCCTAGAGCCCATTGTGAATATTTAGCTCCGCTTTTCAGTTTTTTTCTTTGCTTAATTAAAAAAAGAATTATGATTTATTTCTTCTTCCACATACTCTTCTGATGAAGAGAAATCCTTTTTATTACTTTGCTATTATTTATTACAATAATTTTTATTAAAATATAATTATATCAACTCCCTTTATTCACTCAAGTATCTCCCAAGTCCCCTCTATCCAACCTGCCCCATGCCCTCCCACTCTCAGGTTGATGACTTATCTTCATTTGATTATTCTTGTTATACTAACACACACACACACAAAACCTGTGTTTCTGTTATTTGTGTGTATATGGTTTTTGTTATTTGTGTGTTTTGGAGGATGGCCAAAATCCAACAAGCGGCCCCTCCTCCAACATGTGTGTATATGGTTTTAGGTTGACCACTTTGTATTGACTAGCCAATTAGGGGCTCATCCTTGCGAAAAGCTAATTCTTCCTCTGTGCATAATCATTACTAGCCTACTGTTCTTTGTTTAGGGGAGGAACCCCTTGAAATTTTTCCCCTTCCACATTAGTATGTCTATTGATATTGTCGACATGTACAATACATACAATTGTGTCCATACATATATAACTTAAAGGAAGTTATGTCACTTGGGCTGACAATACTCATCTAAAGAGCTGTAAAACAACAAATCCCCTAGAACGAGGCATGAGAAATTGTTCAAGTGGTTGGTCATGATAGTTAAAGTGACTCCCAAAACAATGTAGGCTACTGTTTGTTGTCTTCAGTTGCTTCTCAAAGGGTGGACATCAGCCATTATTTCAGAAAACACCTCAAACTTAGAACATGAGACATAAGTGACTCCAAACTACATTATAACTCTTGTCCTTACATCCACAGGTAAGTTTAACTCTGTTACCCCCTCATCAAAGAATTTTCTCTTTACAGTAAAAGGATACCATTACTGAAAACCACAGCTGGACACATCGCAGAGGGCAATGCATCATGGGGGAACCCAGCCTCAGTGGATATATCTGCAACACAGCCCCTGCATCTGTGGCTTAAAGAACATCATGGAAATAGAAGAGGAAAGATTGTAAGAGCCAAAATACCAGGAATTCTGTTCTGATCTTGAAGAAGAGTTCTGAAGATCGTCTCTTCTAGAAACAGCTGCATAAGCAAGAACTTCACAATGACAACATCAACATTAATCTATTTTATTATTCTTTATATTTTTCCTGAAATTTAATCTTCCTTCTCATGTTTTGGTATTATTAAAACAGTACTAGAATGAATAACATGTATGGCTTTTGAAAATTTACTCTAAATCCTAGGATAAATCTTTGTGAGTATACTAAAAAATATAGTACATAAAATCAAATTCACCCAAAGCAACTATAATGTAGCAAGAAACATTAGTATTATTTCTTTGTTTCCATTATTAAGGAAGGACAACAATTAAGAAATATGGCTTAAGATGCAGACCCGCAGCCAAACATTAGGCAGAGCTTGGGATCCTGAAAAACAAGGGCATAAAGGATTGTTGGAGCCACAGGGGTCAAGGACACCAAAAGAAAACTCACAGAATCAATGACCCTGGTCTCATAGGCATTCATAGAGACTGAACTGCCAACCAGGCAGCCTTCATGGGACTGACCTAGGCATTCTGCATATATGTTACAGTTGTATACATACCTTGGTCCTCTTGTGGGACTCCTAATAGTGGAACAGTGATTGTCTCCAACTCTTTTACTGACTTTTGAGACCCTATTCCTCATATTAGGGCTAGGATGCCTTGCCCAGCCTTAATATGAGAGGAGGTGCTTAGTCTTATAGCAACATGAAATGCCATATTTTGTTGACATCCATAGGACACCTGCCCTTTCCTGAACATAAATGACGAAGGAGTGGATTAGAGGGTGGCAGCACAGGAGGGTATGGAGAAGGACTAGAAGGAGAGGAGTGAGGAGAAACATGCACACACACACACACACACAAAAGAAATAGGGTTTAGCTGAAGATTTATTTTTTAAAACGTCTCCTTTCCACATAATAATCAAAAGACTAAACATACAGAATAAAGAAAGAATACTAAGAGCTGCAAAGAAAAAAAAAAGCCGAGTAACATATAAAGGCAGACCTATCAGAAATACACCTGACTTCTCAATGGAAACA
Source organism: Ondatra zibethicus (assembly GCA_004026605.1). Classification (NCBI taxonomy): domain Eukaryota; kingdom Metazoa; phylum Chordata; class Mammalia; order Rodentia; family Cricetidae; genus Ondatra; species Ondatra zibethicus. The sequence continues at coordinate 25,537 of PVIU01020410.1, forward strand.
ATGAAAGGCAGAGGGTCCTGGTCAACCGTTATGCAGACATTAAGAGACCACGGATGACAGCCCAGACTACTATATCCAGCAAAACTTTCAATCACCAAAGAAGGACAAAACAAAATATTCCATGACAGAACTAGATTTAAACAATACCTAGCCACAAACCAAACGCTACGCTAAGCACTAGAAGGAAAACTCCAACCCAAGGAAGATGGCTACATCCACAAAAACACAGACAATTGATGGTCTCATAGCAGCAAATCCCAAAGAAGGGAAAAATGCACAAATTAACATCACCAATTTCATAAGGAAAAGCAAAAACCCAAGAAAGCCAAACAATCTGGTACAATAAAAGATTCTGGAGGCATCATAATCCCTGACTTCAAACTCTACTTCAGAGCTATAGTACTAAAAACAGCCTGGTATTGGCATAAGAACAAACAGGAGGACCAATGGAACCAAACAAGACCCGGATATCAATCCACACATCTTCAAACACCAGAATTTTGACAAGGAAGCAAAAACTAAAGCATATTTAACAAGTGGTACTGGCATAACTGGATATCAACATGTAGAAGAATGAAAATAGACCCATACTGTCACCATGCACAAAGCTCAAGTCCAAATGGATCAAAGACCTCAACATAAAGCCAGCCACACTGAACCTTATAGAAGAGAAAGTGGGAAGTACACTTGAATGCCTTGGCACAGGGAACCACTTCCTAAATATAATCTCAGTAGCATAGAGACTGAGAGAAACAGTTAATAAATGGGACTTCCTGAAACTGAAAAGCTTCTGTAAAGCAAAGGACATGGTCAACAAGACAAAATGACAGCCTACAGAATGGGAAAAGATCTTCACTAACCCCACAACAGACAGAGGTCTGATCTCCAAATATACAAAGAACTCAAGAAATTGGACACCAAAAGAACACAAAATCCAATAAAAAAAAATGAGTACAGACCTAAACAGAGAATTCTCAACAGAGGAATCTAAAATGGCTGAAAGACACTTAAGGAAATGTTCAACTAAGGAAATGATCCTTAGTCATCAGAGAAATGCAAATCAAAACAACTCTGAGATTCCATCTTATACTGAAAGAATGGCCAAGATCAAAAACACTGATGACAACTTATGCTGGAGAGGTTGTGGGGAAAAGGGAACACTTCTGCATTGCTGGTGGGAATGCAAGCTGGTACAACCCCTATGGATGTCAGTGTGGCGATTTCTCAGAAAATTAGGAAACAACCTTCCTCAATACCCAGTAATACCACTTTTGGGTATATATCCAAAGGATGTTCAATCGTGCCACAAGGACATGTGCTCAACTATGTTCATACCAGCTTTGTTTGCCATAGCCAGAACCTGGAAACAACCTAAATGCCCCCAACCAAAGAATGGATAAGAAAAATGTAGTACATTTAGACAATGGAGTACTACACAGCAGAAAAAAATAACGACATCTTGAATTTTGCAGGAAAATGGCTGGGACTAGAAAACATCATATTGAATGAGGTAACCCAGACACAGAAAGACCATTATCACATGTACTCACTCATAAATGGTTTTTAAACATAAAGCAAGGAAAATGAATCCACAAACCACAATCCCAGAGAACTTAGACAACAATGAGGACACTAAGAGAGGCTCACATAGATCTAATCTACATGGGAAGTAGAAAATAGAAAAAGATAAGATCTCCTGAGTAATTTGTGAGCATGGGAACTTTGGGGGAGGATTGAACGGGGAGGAGAGAAGCAGGGAGGGGAGCAGAGAAAAATGTAGAGCTCTATAAATATCAATAAAAAATTTTAAAAAGTGGTTCCCTGTGCCAATGTGTTCAAGTGTACTTCCCACTTTCTCTTCTATAAGGTTTAGTGTGGCTGGCTTTATGTTGAGGTCTTTGATCCATTTGGACTTGATTTTTTAAAATGAACTACACAATCACAACACCTTAATCAAGCAGAAATATACAATATAACAAGATTGACCTTAAATTTGTATCAATAAACCAAGATCCATACCATGCTGTTTATTGTGTGAAGTAATTTTTTGAGAGGCATTCAAGGCAATTTTTCAGGGGGTCTTGTTCCATCAAACCACACTAGTCTGGAAGCAATCCACAGGTCCTTATCCTCTGTGGTGGTGTAGGAGGTCCTTCTGTATTTGTATTGCTTTCATTGGTTGAATAAATAAACTGCCTTGGCCTTTTGATAGGGCAGAACTTAAATAGGTGGGAGAACAGAACTGAATTCTGGGAGGAAGAGAAGAGAGGAAGAGAGCCTCTATGGAGCTGCCAGGTCAGACATGCTAAATCTCTGCTGGTAAGCCACGACCTTGTGATGCTACACAGATTATTAAAAATGGGTTAAATCAAGATGTAAGAGTTAGCCAATAAGAGGCTAGAGATAATGGGCCAGACAGTAATTTAATTAGTACAATTTCTGTGTGGTTATTTTGGGGGTTAAACTAGCTGGGTGGCAGGATGCGGCCCGCTCACTTCATACAACAGATTGGTGCCTCGACATGGTCTACTAACTCCACGTAAAGCCTAAGAGAGCTTAAAAAGAAATTCTAGACTAAAAAAAAAATAAAATACAGAGGTTAACACAGCTTTTTACTATTTGCTGGTGGCTTGCCACAGCTACTTTAAGAGAGATTTTCCTGATTCAGCTGTAACGGAAAAAATAAAAAGCTGCGGCTGTTTTAAAATGCCTGCTTTCTGCCAGCACAATCTCTGGCTCTTGCAGTAGACAGAAAATTTGGATGGGGTTTTGTGAGTAAAGTGCTACAGCTTGCTTGATGGCAATGTGGACTGCTGTGTGCCTGGAACTATGCATGGCTCAGGGGCACCAAATGGCTCTGAGACAGGAGTGGCTCCCCTATACTGAACTGTGCTGATCTCAAACAGAAACTATCGTAATTATCATAATAACAGCGCAGTTAAGGTTTCTGTGTGTCAGATTTTTCTGTTACTCAGAAAGAAGAGTTTATGTGCTACATGCTCATTCTCAGAGTTAAAGTGCTAAGCACAGCTCCTACCTGATGGACCCAAAGCTAATAAAAATTCACATCCACCATTTCAAAATTGAAAAGAGGCGAAGCCAACATCCAAAATAGCTACAACCAAGCTGCTTAATATTTTAAAAGCTCTTCCAGACAATAAAAAATTATGGACAATACAATAGGACAGATTCAGGCATAAAAGACCTCTAAATGGGTCATGGTGTTAGATAAAGCACATAGGCTTAGAAGAAAAATGATAAAGAGTCATAATATAAAGTTAATGCTTTAAAAAAAAGGGTCAAGTCTTTAAAGAGACAGAGTACAGATAGTTATAGATTAAAAAATAAAAAAAGTTAATTAATACAATTTCTGTGTGATTATGATGGGGGTTAAGCTAGCCAGGCAGTGGGACACAGCCCACTCGCCTCATACAATGCTGTGGAAACAAGAGAAGAACCTCTTTTCCAAAGTAACATATCCTTAGACTCAAATTTTGGAATCAAGATACCTTTACGTTGGTTTAACTTAGCAGTCAATACAATGAAATGTCTCTTTGTACTTAACTCCTTCACAGTCAAAAATATAAAAGAAAACACAATAGTATACATAATTCAGGCCCTCTGTGTATATTCCATCTTTACATGGCTTATTCTTTCTTTACTCCTATTAATCTATGACTATCTGTACCCTGTCTCTTTAAAGACTTCAACTTTTTTTAACAATTAACTTTTTATGGCTCTCTATACTCTTTTGCTTCTCTCTCCCAAGCCTATGTACATTTATCCAACACCATGCCTCATCTGCATTTGTCTTTAATGCATATCTATAATTCTTTACTGTCCAGGAGTGCCTTATAAAGTGCTAAGCACTTCTTAAAACTTAAGCTGCACTGTTACTAGGGTATACATAGTATTTCCTGCTTGCCAAACACAGTCCAGTATGGTGAAGCTGCTGGCACTGCCCCACTACAGAGGCACACAACCAGTACATGTTGCCACCGAGGAAGCTTCAGCACACTGCTCACAAACCCCATCCAAATACTCAGTTCCCAGAAAGAGACAGAATTTGTGATAGCTTCATGGTCCATGACTGAGAAGCTGCCATTTTGAAACAGTCAAAACCTGGAAACAACCTAAGTGCCCCTTGACTGAAGAATGGATAAGGAAAATATAGTACATTTACACAATGGAGTATCACATAGCAGAAAAAAGTAATGACATCTTGAATTTTGCAGGCAAATAGATAGATCTAGGAAACATCACATTGAGTGAGGTAATATAGACCCATAAAGACAATTACCATTTGTACTCAGTCATAAGTGGCTTTTAGACATTAAGCAAAGAAAACCAACCTACAAATAACAAGCCCAGAAATCCTAGACAACAATGAAGACCCTAAGACTAACATACATGGATCTAATCTACATGGGAAGTAGAAAAAGACAAGACCTCCTGAGTAAATTGGAAACATGGAGACCATGGGAGAGGGTGGAAGTAGAGGGGAGAGGCAGGTAGGAGAACAAAGAACAATGTAGAGCTTAACAAAATCAATTAGAAATTAAAAAAAACTAAAAAAGGAAAAAAAAAGAAGTCAAGAAAAAATGGAAATCTTAAAGGAAATGGACAACTTTATGAATAAATATCATTTACCAAAATTAAATCGACCAGATAAGCAAATTAAATAGACCCATAACTGCTAAAGAAATAAAGCAGTCATCAAAAGTCTCCCAACCAAAAAAAGCGCAGGAAGAGATGGTTTCAGTTCAGAATTTGAGAAGATTTTCAAAGAAGGAGGAGTACCAATACTCCTCAAATTGTCCCAAAGAACAGAAACATTAGGAACATTGCCAATTTCCCCGATACCCAAACCACATAAAGATATTACTAAGAAAAAGAATTACAGATCAATCTCATTGATGAATATTGATGAAAAAATACTCAATAAAATACTGGTAAATAGAATCCAAGAACACATCAGAAAAATTACCCATCATGATCAAGTCAGCTTTATCCCAGAGATGCAGGGATGGTCCATCACATGAAAATCTGTCAATATAATCCAATATATAAACAACCTGAAAAATAAAAATCACATGATCATCTCATTAGATGCTGAAAAATCCTTCCACAAAATACAAAATTCCTGGATGATAAAGGTCATGGAGAGGGTAGGGATACAAGGAACATACCCAAGCATAATAAAGGCAATATACAGCAAGCCAACAGCCAACATCAAACTAAATTGAGAGAAACTCAAAGTAATTCCAATGAAATCAAGAACAAGACAAGGTTGTCTACTCTCTCCATATCTATTCAATATAGTTTTTGAATCTTAGCTAGAGAAATAGACAACAAAAGGAGATCAAGTGGACACAAATTAGAAAAAAAGAAGTCAAATTCTCACTTTTTTGCTGATGATAGGATAGTTTACATAAACAATCCCAAAAGTTCTACCAAGGAACATCTACAACTCATAAACATTTTCAGTTATGTAACAGCATAGAAGATTAACTCAAATAAATCAGTAGCCCTCTGTTACATAGACAATAAATGGGCTGAGAAAGAAATCAGAAAAACATTACTCTTCCCAGTAGCCACAAATATCATAAAATATCTCAGAGTCACTCTTAGAAAACAAGTAAAAGACCTGTATGACAAGAACTTTCAATCTTTCAAGAAAAAAATTGAGGAAGACACCAGAAAATGTAAAGATCTCCTACGCTCATGGGTAGGTAGAATTAACATGGTAAAAATGGTAATCTACAGATTCAGTGTAATGCCCATCAAAATCCCATCAAAATTCTTCACAGACCTTGAAAGAATAGTGTTCAGCTACATATTGGAAAGCAAAAGAACCAGGATAGCCAAAATAATCCTATACAAGAAAGAAACTTCTGGAGGCATCACGATCCCTGAATTCAAACTCTACTACAATATTGAAAACAGCCTGGTATTATCATAAAGGCATACAGGAGGACCAATGGAAGTACATCAAAGACCCAGCTATTGATCCACACAACTACGAACACCTGATTTTTGACAAAGAAGCAAAAAATATAAAATAGAAAAAATAAAGCATATTTAACAAATGGTGCTGGCATAGCTGGATATCAACATGTAGAAAAATGAAAATAGACCCATGTCTATCACCATGCATAAAACTCAAGTCCAAATGGATCAAAGACCTCAACATAAAGCTAACTACTCTGAAATTCAAAGAACAGAAAGTGAGAAGTACACTTGAATGGATTGGCACAGGAGACCACTTCCTTAATATAACACCAGTAGCACAGTTACTGAGAGAAATAATTAATAAATGGGACCTCCTAAAACTAAAAAGCTTCTGTAAAGTAAAGGACATGGTAACAAGACTAAACGACAGCCTACAGAATGAAAAAAGATTTTCACCAACCCCACATCAGACAGAGAGCTGATCTCCAAAATATGCAAAGAACTCAAGAAATTGGTCATCAAAAGAACAAATAATCTAGTAAAAATGGGGGTACAGATCTAAACAGTGAACTTTCAACAGAGGAATCTAAAATGGGTAAAAGATACTTAAGGAGATGCTCAAAATCCTTAGCCATCAGAGAAATGCAAATCAAAACAATTCTGAGATTTTATCTTACACCTGTAAGAATGGCCAAGATCAAAAACACTTATGACAACTTATGCTGGGGAAGATGTGGGGTAAAGGGAACACTTCTGCATTGCTGGTGGGAGTGCAAGCTAGTACAGCCCCTTTAACTATCAGTATGGTGACTTCTCAGAAAATTAGGAAACAACTTTCCTCAAGATCCAGCAACACCACTTTTGGGTATATACCCAAAGGATGCTCAATCATAACACGAGGACATATGCTCACCTATGCTCATAGCTGATGTGTGAGGTCCTTCTGTCTATATGTTCCTTTTATTGGTTAATCAATAAAGAGACTGCCTTGGTCTATGAATAGGGCAGAACTTAGGTATGTAGGGAAATCTAAATTGAATTCTGGGAGAAAGAAGGGTGGAGTCAGGGAGAAGCTATGTAGCTCCACTGGAGACCAGATGCTGGGACTTTAGCTGGTAAGCCATAGCCATGTGGTGATACACAGATTAATAGAAATGGGTTAAATTAATATGTAAGAGTTAGCCAATAAGAAGTTAGAGCTAATGGGACAAGCAGTGATTTAATTAATACAGTTTTTGTGTGATTAATTTGGGGCTAAGTGGCTGGGAACCAACAAGCAGCCTTCTTACTACACATAGCAGCATTGTTTGTCATAGCCAGAACCTGAAAGCAACCTAAATGCCTGTCAACTAAAGAATGGATAAAGAAAATGTGGTACATTTACACAATGGTGTACAATACAGCAGAAAAAATAGTGACATCTTGAAATTTGTAGGCAAATTGATGGATCTAAAAACTATCATATTGAGTGAGGTAAGCCAGACCCAGAAATACAAATATTATATATACTCATTCAAAAGTGGCTTTTAGACATAAAGTAAAGAAAACCAGCCTACAATTCACAATTCCAGAGAACCTAGACTACAATGAGGACACTAAGAGAGACATACATAGATCTAATCTATATGGGAAGTAGAAAAAGACAAGATCTCCTGAGTAAATTGGGAGCATGGGGATCATGGGAGAGGGTAGAAGGGGAGGGAAAAGGAAGGGAGGGGAGCAGAGAAAAATGTACAGCTCAACAAAATTAATAAAAATAAAGAGCCTGGTTAAATGCAATTTATAGGAATAAGACTTTATTTTACTTTATGTTTTAAGAGGATAATATTTTAATGTCAGGGAAAAGATGTTAGAGCTAATGGCAGAAAGAACATTTGTCTTGGTGAAACAGGAAGTGAAGGAAGAAGAATGCATTGGCTATGTAGGTTGGTTATCTACCAGAACTAGATGCAAGATCCTGTTGCTGAAGCCACCATATCCTTTGATTGTAAGACACAGAGGAACCTGAGAGGAACAAGATGTAATTTTACACACTGATAGCTAGCTTGTGTAAACTCCAGAACTTGTTATGCATGCTATAAAGGGAGAATTGCCATCAAAAGTCCTATTCAACTGGGGACATTATAGGCTGTACTATCAACTGGCCAGCCAAGAATTATTCTAAGGTTTAACTATTTTCTTATTAGATTTGAGGCTAACTGTATAGGAGGGAATCTATATCTGATTCATAAGCATGTTGAAATCCAGTAACCAGAGAGGTCATAGGTCATAGTGGATAAAAATTATGAAATTCTGCTGTGATTTGATTCGATGTACCATCACCTTGTCTTTTATATGGATATATATAGGTTTTAAGTCTTACGCAATTTCCTGGCTCTGCCACCCTAATAAAACCCTTGTCTAGGGTGTGGTTGGACTAACTTACTAAATTGAGATAATATTCATATATTAGTTTTGGGGCGCTTTTGTTAGGGAGGCCCCATTTCTCTTGTCCTTTCGTACTGGGAGAAATAGTTAATAGATAGAAACCGACCTGGATTACTCC